>JAKKPZ010000198.1:0-102707 GCA_022814885.1 Ditylenchus destructor
GTTGTCAATCTTTGGTTAGCTTTGACCACCAGGAACCATAAATGACGGAGAAAATTGTGGGTCAAAATACTTTGATGACTCAAACTTCTCGGTATATCGCAGAGATTCTTCTTCTTTTTTGGGCACTAAATTAACAGCTCATACCAAAATAGTTAATCATCTTAGTGGTGTTGAAACCAAAGTATATACCAACTTTTTAAGCTCCATCCATTGGTACAATCAGATTTTTCGCTTTTCGTCAAAATTCCATGTGTCTGTAAAATATTTTTAAACAGATGGTGATTCCAAGCGGACTGCTCTGCAAATAAATTCGATTAGCTTCGATAAAGTCTTCCTTTGAATTTACCGAATTTCCCCACCATGGTGTGCAGACGACCTTTTATGTTTCCTTTGAATACAAAGTGTTTGAAACATGTATTGAAGTTCAACACCAAAAACGAAAGGTAAAATGTCGTTCCCACCAAAGTGGTTATTTCTGAAAATTCTGGTTCCGGTACCCTTTTATGTTTCCTTTCATCATTTGTATTCTTTCTTCATCGGGTCACTCTAAGTTGATAGGTGAAGCTCCGTCCTTCTCCCAACAGCAGAATAACCCACGTTTTGGGGGTCCCGGGCCCAAAATCGCGAGTACCACCCAAAAGCCCATGATTTTAGGGGGGTTATCAATGTCAGATTTGGGGTTGACATACGTGAAAACGTGACATCCGTGTGTCACGTGTGTCACGTAAAAGGGCAAGTACCCCCGTCGGGCCTCCGTTCTGGGGCCGATCCTTATCAAGTGCTCAGATGCTCAGAATCTCTAACCAAAAAATGTCTGGCTCTCTCATAAATGAGATGTCTCATAAATGAGATCGTCTGAGCATATGCTCAGACGAAAATACGTCTGAGGAAATTAACAAAGCATTTTCATTTTCTGAGCATTCTGTGTCTAACACAAAATAAGAAGAGAGATGTGAGAGAGAAAATAGTGACGCGTTGTGCAATTGTGAAAAGCCAGACATTTTTCGCTTAGAGAATGCTCAGATCTGAGCATCTGAGCACTTGATAAGGATCGGCCCCTGGGCGTGTGATACGTCAATCGCTTCGTCTCGGCGAGACAAGACGATTGGTACCGGTCTCGCATGCGGCAAATCAGCCGATCCGGAGATATGGCTTCCTGAAATCTGCCAAATTTTGGAATTTGGCAAACTTTCACCAAACCAAATGTGCTTCAAATCGAGATGGGGTCCCAGCACGATCTGAAAATGGCGTGTTTTATTCATTCAAGCATTTGCTGCTTAAAATCTTAAAATCTTTTTCTCTCTTCGCTAACCGTCTTAAATGCATTTTTGATTTCAGAGTGTTTCCGGAGCTAATTTTTTGCACCCGGGGGTTTTTTGGGGCCCTGAATCCGAATCCGGGGTCAAAATAATTATCGGGGTACCCCAGGGGAATGACTAACCACAAAATGTTAAAGCTTCCTCTGGATGTGGGTCCTGAAACCACTTCAGGCATTCAAATACACATGCCGGAAGCAACGTTGCTTAAAGAAGCTTTTATGGTCGTTTGGGACGAATCTCCAATGTCCCCAAAGTATGTCTTAGACATGCTTGACAAAAAATTGCGTGAAATCATGCAAACAGATGAACCTTTTGGCGGTAAACTTATAATGCTGGGAGGCGATTTTCGTCAATTATTGCCAGTAAAGCCATACGCTATTCCTAGCGAAGTTGTTCAGCTGACCAGTAAGAAAGCAAAGACCTTTTTCATTTATCCAGTTGAAAATGTCCATAGCTAGATCGTGCCATTCGGCACATTGGTTGCCTTGTTTGACCAAAAAAAGACCAAGAAGGAAACTTTTGGCGTAGAGGAATAGAAGATTTGCCTCGTAGATGGAAGGCAGTAGTCGAAAATAATGGAAATTATGTAGATTACAAATAAAATTTATCGTTTTTCATGTTTTTTGATAATTTATTATTGCGTTTATTGCTATTTGTCTATAAAAATATCAAAAATGCACTTTGGAATGCAATTAATCATATAAAAATAACATATAACGTTTGAGCAGAGAAGATGTAAAAAGGCGCGAATTCAAACCGCCATTTGAAATCGAAAGGGACATTCCGAAAGGGATGACCCAATATGACAATAAACAAGGCCCAAGGCCAAACGTTAGACAAGGTCGGACTTGATTTGACCAGACCAGTGTTTAGTCACGGCCAGCTATACGTTGGAGTGTCACGTGTCCGTTCTTGGCAGCACATAAAAATCAAGTTGGCTGCAAAACAAATTGAAAAGGACGACTATAAGGTACCAAATATTGTGTACAAGGAAGTTCTATAAATAGAACATGCGTGTGGTTGAGGAAAAAAGTAGAAATTAAAGTTAAAAAGAAAAAAATGGGGGGGGGGTCTGCGGATGTTTTTAGCCGCACTGACAGCGAAACCCTCGAAAGTAGTATGATGAAATATAGTATGTATTATATAATGCATACCTGATTTTTTGAATCAACTTATCTATAAAAGCATACTGATATGCAGGAGGCAACCAAGCGGCGGAGCCGCGGGTGCGTCCTAAGGAGTTTTTAGCTAATTTGATAAATAGTACTTTTACTTTAATACAAATAATCAGCAAATAGAAAAACGCGAATCGGTAAGTATAATTTTATGGATGTTATCGTTTGATTTGAAGTAAACATGTTTATTTGCGAAGTTCACATTAGTTTTGCTAACAAACTGAAAATTTCGGAGAGAAAGCACAAGCGATATTCAAATGAATCACACTTGTTTTGCTCCAATTTCGAAAGCTGTTGGGTGGAATCAAAGCAGGAAATTGGGTAATGAACACACAAAACATTGCGCACTAAACAGTTGGAAATCGTTCATTTCGAAATGGTTAAAACGGCGCACAATGATACGGATCATTACGGAAAAGAGTGCTTTCAAACAGTGAAAACAGACTTGAATAATTAGTAAACATGTTTGAAAATGAATACACAACATTTGGAACACTGGCCAACTCAATCTCAGCAAAAAATTGGTATAAAAATCTTGGATGCATTTAGCAAAGGATTGTAAAAATTGCAAGGTCAAAAATATTTTGCGCATTATATAATGCAAGACTGATGGTATCAAGTTAGTTTAAAAGTTACATATTGCGATTATATATAAGTTCAGATCAGTTCCCGAATATATTTTCTTCCCGCTAGACACGCCACCAATTCTTTTCCCATGTTGTCCCGCAACAAGCAAGAAGATATTTGGAAATAGGTCCGAACTTATGTTTTATCACAATATGTAATTTTCAAGTTAGCTAGTTACTTTCAATCTTGCATTATATGAGCGGCGGAAGGGGTCTAACCACAGGGCTATTTCGATTGATTGATGCTATAATCTAAGAAAATATGGAAATGTTAGTTTAAAAATGATTTCAGAAATTTTTCATAACAATCCCAACTGGACCCAGTCGAAATTGCTGAGAGTTTAGACATAAAATTCGGCCAGCGATTCGGGTTTATCTCGATAAAAAGTCTAACAACATCTATCTTGGCAGCGCATAACTTGAACCAGCATATAAACTTAATTGTCATTGAGAAAGTTTTGCATACGAAATGTGCGAGCAATATTCAAATGAATCACACTTGTTTTGCTCCAATTTTGAAAGTTGTTGGGTGGAATCAAAGCAGGAAAATTGGGTAATGCTTTCGTTCATTTCGAAATGTTTAAAACGGAGCACAATGACAGGGATCATTACGGAAGAGAGTATTTTCAAACAGTTAACAGAGTTGGATAATTAGTAAACACGTTCGAAAAGACTGTTTGACGAATGATTTGACGACGGTCTTTGGACGGGTCGAGGTGATTGGGCTAATGACCTTCGTTTGTTACGAAAAGCTTAAAGCTGCGCGCACAGAGTCGAGAAAATGCCTATAACAGTGCACAATATAAAAATATCGTTACGTGAAAAGTAATGAATAAATACGATTTTGAAAGCGTTAGGGTAAACGGCCGAGGAAAAAAACGGCTTTGAGTGAAGATAGCGCGCGATGAAATTCTTTAGAGGACGGCAGACGATTGAGAAACGCTCCAGTTGATTTCGGTTCAAATAGTACAGCGAGTCGCATACGAGTTTGATTTTGAGCATGACATTGGTAGAAATTTGGGTAGAATGGGTTCAAGGAATATTTCAAGTCTCTGAAAGTATAAAAGTTTTAGTTCTGAGCAGTGCCACATTCAAGATACATTTACAAACAAAGTAAAGTCAGGAAATGATATGCAAAGAAATAATCGATTAGTACCCTCCTAATATGGAAACGGCTAACAAAGACTTTTTTCTTTTTTTAAACTTAATTGCATTCTGCTTTTGCATGTCACTGAAGCGGCTTTTTTGCCACAAATTTGTTGTTTGATTTACAACAATGCCCGCCAAATTTAAACAATAATTATGGATTTAATCCCTATATGGGGTCTGATTCGGTTTTACGAAATTTTGAGAGCAAGTAAGATTAAAGTGTATTTACCGTAATACCTGTAATTACTCCCCCGGGGGAGTAATTTTTCAACTACCCCCCGAGGGGGGGGAGTAAATATAGGGGAGGGGAGTAATTTTAGGGAGGGGAGTAATTTTTCAAACCTCGCCGTGCCGAAGGCACAGCGAAAAAATTTTGAGTTTTACTCACAATTAGGCAAAATTTATGACAAAATGTAATGTTTCATCTAGAATTGTTTGACTTAAAAGCTTTTATTAAACTAAGGGCAATAAAAAAGAAACAATTTTTACAAGTAAATTTACACTATTTCCATATCATCTATTCCATTTATAATGTTTTCATCCGTGTCTTCTTCTTCTGCGAAGATCATCTCGATGTCAGGTTCTTGACGGGCTGAGCGCAACTTTTCGAATCCCATAGGCGCAGCTTGTCGAAAGCAGACAATTTTCTCGTCCTCTGAACCGTCAACAGCGTTTGTAATCCCGCAGGACTTGAACGATTTTGAAATTGCTTCATCGGGAAGCGCATTCCACGCGTCGTTTATCCATCGCAGATATTCTTCGATATCAGGAGCACGGGGATTGCCACCGGCAGTGTGAGGACGATCCTTGCGGTTGATCCATTCTTCGTATTCGCGACGTATGCTGGCTTTAAACGGGTGATTCCAGTCCGTGTCTGGCGGCTAAAATAAGGATTTATTTCTTAATTAATTATTGAAAATATAATTTTTATATCTGAAATCTTTCTTATTGTATAGCTATAAAAATTATACCTGAATAAATTTCGTGCAACCAGGAGGAATTACTGCGGTGTCGATTCCTAACTCTTTGAGGACTTTCTTAGTGTTTTGGCTGATGTGGCACTTGAAACTATCCCAGCAGAGCAGCGTCTTCTGGAAAGGCCCGCTGCTGCCTACCACTGTTCGAAGATAGTGTTCAGTGTGCTCGTCATTCATCCAGCTCTGACCAGCTCCCGCCCAGACGAGATGCAATTTAGCCTCCCAATTTTTCACGACTTCTTTGACCGGTCGCTTACGCGGAATAAGGACCATTGGCTTCACCTTCTTCCCGTCGCTTCGAGCCGTCAAGACAACGGTAATGCGCAATTTGGGAAAAACCGCATTTTTTTGGGGGAGTAATTCTAGGGGGGGTAATTTTAGGGAGGGGAGTAATTTTTCCACTGCCCCCCAGGGGGGAAGTAAATATGGGGGGGAGTAATTTTAGGGAGGGGCAATTACAGGTATTACGGTAAACCTGCTTTAGATTGGCCAAGTTAAACTCACCTGGTTTGGCTTACAACTTTTTCTAACTTTTCATTTGTCACTCAAAAATTGACTTTTTTCAGACACACTCGCGCATTTTTTCGACAAATTTACGCCGAAAGTGAAAGTGTGCCTAAAATATTTTCGGTCAGGACTGCTTTTTACTTTTCTTCTCTGCAGCCAACTTCTTCTCTGTATATTTCTGTACAGTCAGTATGTAGAAAAGCAGCGCTGGTCCTAGTTTGATGCGTACGAAATTAAATTAGTCAGCGGACTTGTTTATGTGTGCGACTGTAGGCAGAGACCTGGCTACAGATGCACTGTGTGCAGGCAGTGCGATCGTAGGCAGAGAATCTATATAATCTAACACCAATATACAGCGAATATAATCTTACACAACTTCAGTGCATCGCTTTTCGCTGTGTCTCACTTCAATTTATTAACGCGCCCAAATTGGTCTGGAAAATTCTGTTGAGCATCAAAAGAGTATTTCGAAAGAACTTTTTGGAAGCATTAAAGTGTTATGCAGTTGTTATATAGAGGAGCCTTTTGGGCAGTTGATTTATGTCTGCTTTGTTTCTAGTTACCGTTTTCTCACTATAATATTGGGCGATCAATTTAAAATTTGCTTTGAATAAAAAATGAAGAAACCGACATTAGATTCAGAAACAAATGGCAGTTTTTTAGAAAATTTCTTGACGTTAACAGCCAGCTTCTAATCCTACACAAATCCCTGGTCTGCATGTGTCAAAATGGATACCGTTTTGAGAATAAATTTTTCCAAACACAATTTCACTTTTCAACGAAATCAGCAGAGAGTTTTCGTAATTATGTGAGAAGTTCTTCCTATTCAAATGGCCATTTGAAATTGCGCCGATATTAAATTGTGTTAGCATTCTGCTGTCCATTGCAGGGTTGTGCCGAGTCGACGAAAAGTTCGAGTCGAGTTCCGAGTCGAGTCGGCCGAAAATTCTTCGAGTCGAGTTTCGAGTCGACGAAAAAGTCGAGTTTCGAGTTTCGAGTCATTTTCGAGTCAAATTTCCTGATGATTCAAAAAGTCAAAATTTTCGGTTTTTAAAGCAATTTTTTGCTAAAATTTGCTGTTAATTGTTATTTATTAGTACTACTATTCAATTTATGTCTAAAAAGGGTGGTTTTTGGCTATTTTCGAGCTATTCTTGGCTATTTTTCCGCTATTTTTGAGCTAATTTTAGTTATTTTGAACAAAAAATGTCCCAAATGTTGAATATTTCATCTCTGAAATTGGTACTAATTTTTGGAAATAGTTATTAACTTCATTGCCTAATTTTGGCCTAAAGACATAATACAAAGTGGGAGAAAAAAATAGCGCCGCAGGAGAGAATTTTTTGAAATATTAAGCCTGTTTGCCAAAAATACCGCTTAAAATACATTGAAAATTTACAAAAATGTGTCCAAAATTCCAATTTTTTTCGGGCCGCGCCCTACCGGGCGCGGCCCAAAATTTCGAGTTTCGAGTCGGCGAAAAAGTCGAGTTTCGAGTCACTCGGCACAACCCTGGTCCGTTGCAAAATGCAAATTTTGACCAAAATTTGCATTTTTACCATTTCACCAATTGCAGATTTGTGATTAGTGTATCGAAGAACCCCATAAACACAGACGTGGAAAAATTTGCGACTTCGAAATGTCCGAAACCGAGACCGAGTTTTAAGGAGAAAAAAACACAAACAGAAAAAAGCGCCGCAGCGAATATTTTGAAAATAGCAAGAACATAGAAATGGAGAAAAATAGTCGCCGCAGCAAAATTTTTTTAAAAAATTGAATTGTTTGCAAAAACTTAATTGAAAATTTTTAATATTTCAAATTTAAAATTTTTGCCGCCGAAGGCATTTTAGGGTGCTTGTCCAGTTGGTCGGTCCGGTTTGGTCCGCCGGACCGGCACCCCCCGTCCGGTCGGTCGGTCCGGTGCCGTCCGGTCCGGTTGCCATGCTTAAGAATAATATACAGTGTGTGCCAAAGTCATACGATATTTCACCCTGATTTAGCAATTTTTAGCGGTTTTGTGTGAGAACCCCCCCCCCTGTTTTTTCGTTACAAAGTAGCAGAACGGCAAAATAACAGTATTAGCACAATTTGAATTGAAATCACGCAATTTATTTTGAAATTTTATCTGTATTTTTGTTTGGAGCCCTAAAATGAGTGTGCCAAAGTCATACGTTCACTTAGATTTTCTCACCAAAAACCCATAAATGACATTAATTGGCTTTTCTAGATCGATAGAGCCAGAAAAGTTGAGGGGGGTTAGTTTTTGTTCAGTACACCTACGCTTAAAAAATGTCACTTTTTTGAGTTGCCAATTTGGCGTTTTTAGGGGCAAAACCAGGTTTTTTGACAAATTTCCGCCAAAATTGGCACTTTTTGGCGTTATGTCAAAAATCGGTTGACCGATCCAGAATCTCGACACTTTTCCGCACCTGGTGCAAAAAACCGCACTGAAAGACGCAAATAAAACATGGATTAACTTTTTGGTTAAAGTTCAAGTTCACATTTTTTCATAATTTTGTATGGAAAAATGGACTTTTTTGTGAACTTGAACTTTAACCAAAAATTTAATTCATATTTTATTTGCGTCTTTCAGTGCGGTTTTTTGCACCAGGTGCGGAAAAGTGTCGAGATTCTGGATCGGTCAACCGATTTTTGACATAAGGCGAAAAAGTGCCAATTTTGACCGAAAATTGTCAAAAAACTGGGTTTTGCCCCTAAAAACGCCAAATTGGCAACTCAAAAAAAATGACATTTTTAAGGGTAGGTGTTCTGAACCAAAACTAACCCCCCTCAACTTTCTGGCTCTATCGATTAGAAAAGCCAATTAATGTCATTTATGTTTTTGTGAGAAATCTAAGTGAACGATGACTTTGGCACACTCATTTTAGGGCTCCAAACAAAAATACAGATAAAATTTCAAAATATATTGCGTGATTTCAATTCAAATTGTGCTAATACTGTTATTTTGCCGTTCTGCTACTATTTGTAAGCGAAAAAACACGGTTCCTCACACAAAACCGCTAAAAGTGCTAAAATCAGGGGTGAACGTATGACTTTGGCACACACTGTAGTTCAATTTAATATTCGTGCAATTTAATCTATACTTGCGACCAAAATGAAATTTTATAGACTGGACCGCGGAGTTGAGGGGACCGGACCAGGCAAAAACCTGGTCCGGTCCCTCTCATGCTTGGAAAAAACTGGAGTTAATATGCTATTAATTTTTAAAAATTTAGAATTTTTCTATCGTATATCGTCCTGCTGTCATCAAAATGTTTAATGAGGAGCTGTCTGTCGATGAATACAACGAATGGATCGTTCGCAACGGATACTCGAAACAGATTCCACTTGAATGTCAAATTGCAGTGAAGGAAAACACAAAAAATGTTCGCGTCATTTATGAGTTTAGTGCTCGTATTTATAAAAGTATGGCAATTTTTAAACTTAGAAATTGGTTGGATTAATAATTAAAGCAACCTTTCACAATTTTAGATAGAATTTATTGTCGTGACATCGCCACGACCGTATTCTATGCACGTACTGAACTCAAAGATAAGAATTGGCCACTCTTCCAACATTTCATCCGTCTTCTCATGGATCCGTTCATCTGCGTTCGCACGTTGGAATTGACATATCAAAAAAATATTTTCACCTTCTTGGCTGGAGCAATGAACCCAGATCGCGACCGATTGCACTGTGAACAGCTGATCATTTATTTTAATGGCGACACTCAGAAATTCATTGTTTGAGTAAAGGATCATGTTCGCTGTAACGAAATCCTGCTTGACGGCTTCCTCGGTTCATATTACGATGAAGAGTTACTTGATTTGTTTCTGACCGTTCATTTGTTCATCCACAATTAACGCTATTGATTATGACCTTTCTAATCTCATCGTCGATTTAATGCAGGTAAATAATCTTATTTAACATGATTAATGTTGGTTTGTGCCCATTCTATCTTGACTACTCATTACATCTTTTCGAGATGTAATGGGTACTATCTTTTTTAAAGATATGTTTTATTTAATAAAAACTAGTCAAAAACATTATTTTCCTACTTTTCTATGTGGGGATTCCTCGTAAAACCATAGCATTTTTTTTCTAATTCCAAGAAACCTCGATCAAGGATTCCTTGTGACTGCCCATTGTACATCCGCAATTCTCAGATTCTCTAACCTTTCTAATGAACGATTAATCAAACGGTTACAATTGATCGACCCAAATATTGAGCAAAATAATCGATCGAATAGATACGAAATAATCGATCGGTGAAAAGTCCATATTAATATCTAGCGTTAATGGCACTGTGTAGTTTTTTGGGAGCTTGTATTTGTAATTGTATAACATATGTTTTCGGGGTGCGGAACTTTATGTATCGTTATGCTATCTTTGACACAAGGTGATGTCCCTCATATACATACTAATCATGGCCCACGACCATTTTTAGAAATGACCAAATTTTCAGATGATCTTTTACATTTGTATGCATTTCAGAAGTTCATGGGTCTCAAAAACCGCGACGAATACCAACTAGTTGAGTCAATTCGGGGCAATGTCAAAGACCGAGAAGTTGTAGAAGCGTTGAAGCGTAATTGCGCGGAATTTATTGCAGAAGAAGAACAATTTGAAGAGGGCCGCGGTACAAGACAAATCATTGTGTTCACCAATAACGATATCGGGAAGAAATTGACGCTTAACGTGAAAAGTTTCTCTTTTGGTCGTCCGTCGATTGTTTTAATTAAGACTACAAATCTATAATGTGTGTCACTCTCTATGTTTGGGATATAATTGGAATATCGAATTATATTTATCACGCACTGTATTATTTGTTGAATAAAATTATTCGAGAAAATCAGGTAGTCATTGTAGTACATACAAAATCGCAATGTCAATAATACAAATATACAATAAAAACGATGTTGACGTTTCAAGGGTAGGTATCATGTATTCGGGAATATGGTATCTAAGAATACGGTTTATTATTCAGCTAACCTCTAATTCGGAGAACACATAGAGATTATTTGTCGTAAAGCCCAAAAATGCAATTTTTCGTTCCAATGCATCTAGGAAGCTGAAAATTGGTACGCAGGGGTATTTGATTATGCTGAATCCAATTCCGAGATCAGAATTGAAATTCAAAATTAGAATTCGCGCCAAAATGCATTTTTAGATTTTCAAGAGTTGGTTAAGTTGGTAAAATACAAATTAATTTTTCGTAAAATTTTTAAGGCAATGACGGACATCTTTGCTTTTTACATTTTTCAAAATAGACATTTTTAAAATTTTTTATGACAAAAAGCTCCTTTTTCGCCGAAAAATGATTTTTCATTGCATTTGAACTTCGTTTGGTACCCGAAAATTCTTCGATATTGATACAAAGAGCCACATTAGCGCCATTTTGACTCAAAATCAGTAATTTTTGTTACTGAAAATAACAATCAGCATCGAAAAACAATGGTGAAATATTGAAAAAAAGCTCCGCAGTCAAAAATGTTTCAATTTTTGAGGATATTCATATGAATACGTAAACTCTCTAATTAAACCCCCTCTTGTTTTACCCCCATCTAATTTTGCCCCCCGCTAGAGGTCGATTGAGTAATTATACCCCCTCTAATTTTGCCTCCCCCCAAAATCCAAATTTTTCCAAAAATGTCAAAATTCAAAGTTTTGGCGCAAATTCAAATTTTTGCCAAAAATTTGAATTTTTTACCATTTAAGCAAAATTTCCCCAATTTAGCAAAAATTTGGCAAAATTTTGTAAAAAATTGTAAAAATTTCGAAAAAAATTCAAAATTTTTTGGGCGGAAATTCAAATAATTTTTTTTGAAAAAATGACGAAAATTTTTGAAATTTGAGCAAAAATTCCAAAAATTTTTCGCGAAAAATCGATCGGTTTCATTTTACCCTTCTCTATTTTTACCCCCTCTAATTTTGCCCCCCCTAGAGGTCGATTGAATAATTCTGCTCCCGGGGGTAAACTAGAGGTTTTACGGTATTTTTAAAATACTTGCAGGATATACGGTACCCAAATAGCGCCCCAGGCGAAAATTTATCAATTTTTGCCGATTTGCCACAAAAAGCTGTCTGACGGTGATTTTTTGCATAAGGGGTTTTCGGGTGCGCTGATTCCGAATCTGTAATCAGATTTTGGCCGAAATTTCAAATTTTGGCGTATTTTTGGCATTCTGTAAAAACACTCGTTTTGTCAAAAATGGTGATTTTTCTATGTGCAAAAAATCACCAACAGGTAGCTCAAAAAATAAACGAAAAATCATCATTACGTAAATTTTTATTTTCATAAATTTTTTCCAGAAAATGAATTTTTTGCACTTTTAGAAAAAGATGGTACGGTGTGTTTGGTGTGGAAACACTTCCTATTTTGTCTAGTTTATCATGTAAAAAAATCAGTTTATCATGATTAGAAAAAGTTTTTAATAGCTGGAAAACAAATCGGTGAAAAAATTGGGACACCCTGTATGAATTTCTCTGTTTGATGTTGGACTTCTTTTATAGAAAAGCAACTTTTTGGTCAAAATTTTGATGAAAAGTGATCCTGAAGCTGATTTTTGCACTCAGTTTTTTAAAATATGAATCAGTATATGATGTCAGATTTTGGATCCATTCTTACAAGCGTGTTCACTTCCTTGTGAGTGTTAATGCAAGCGTTAAGCCAAATATTCACTGTTTGCCCTCCATTCAAGATATGATTTATTTTAATTACAATACGTAGAAAAATCTTAGAAAAGAAACTTTTCACTTTTCGATAATTCGAAACTAAATTAGGTCCATTAAATGTGCATTTGGTGCAAAAGAAAAAATTTGGTGAAAAACAGTTCTTGCAAATAACCTTGGTAAGACGGTCCAGGAAATTCAGGACAGCAATGCGACTAGCAAAGAAGTTGGCATTCTGAATGCGAATGTTGGTATCTTGCCAAAGATATGATGGACTCCATTTCCTCGATATGCCCGCTATTGTAAGAGATTCGTCCAGCGATGAAAATGTAAGTCCCTTTAATCCGGAGAGCTGGGCCCAAATATGGACGCACTTCAGCGAATGAATAATATGTAGGGTTAACCATAAGATCAACGCAGTCTTTAGATTCGTCGACGTCAGCTATAACAGTTTATTTAAGTTTACAAATTACTTTCTTCTTCCACCTATCCATAATTTTCAACTATTCGTGAAAATGGCAATTTTCGGCAATACGATAATTTTCATATTCACAAAATTGTTTGTAAGAATTAAGAGCGGAAAAAAGACAATTCACGAATATTTTTATCTAATTTTCCTACCCAAAACTGCTGAACACTGTAATCGTCTCGGTTGGGATGCCATTGCACACCTTTGTGGAACAGAGCATACAATCTTCCATGAATTAGCAAAGCATCAAAAACGCGATACGGCTTTGTTTGAAAATATCGCACGATCCAATTCTTCAGAGGACGTCAAATAATCGTGAATCGCTCAAATTGGTTCCGGTTCAACTAGCAAAGAATATGCTATGGGGGGAATATCGAATGTGAATGGGCGGCAAAAATTTTGAGTTGGACATGAGTAGATGAGAGTTGAAGGCGTTCGATAGAATGACTTCAGGAGAATGTTTCTAAACTCTGAAAAGAGCGGAAAGTTTTACTCAAGAACTAATGTCGATTGTGTACCATTCCGATTGGTCTTGATTCAAATATAAGAGTAAATCAAAAGTGAATGGAACCGGTTTTAGGTCCAAGCTTTTGAATCGAAGTCACCTGAGCATTTGGAAAAGGCGGTAATCATCCCCATTCCAAAGAAATCTAATTCTAACAACCAAAATGATTACCGACCCATCTCAATTCTTTGTCCAACCCTCAAAATTATGGAAAGAATAATTTACGACTCCCTCCTTATCCACTTCGAGAAACATAAGATTCTGCCTAGTTGTCAGCATGGCTTTCGCAAAAACCGTTCAGTTACTACGCAGCTTTTGCAAACTTTCGAAGACTTCTCAACGGCCATTGAACAAAATCAATGGGTCGATGTAATTTACTTCGACTTCTCAAAGGCCTTTGATACTGTACCTCATATTAGACTCTTAGAAAAACTTGAATCCTTAGGCGTTACTGGTCAAATGCTAAGTTGGATAAAATCTTACCTCTCAGATCGTACCTTTAATGTAGTTATTAACGGGGAATTCTCAGAAACTCAACCAGTCAAACGCGGGGTACCTCAAGGTTCGGTTTTAGGACCACTACCCATATTTTGCAATACCCCAGGTGTTTTCACTAAACTTTTCGCGGACGAGCTAAAAGCTTACCATATCTCTTCTCCAAATATTTTTCTTTCACAAAACCACTAACTCGGGAGGTTCCCAAGGTATCAATTTTGTTGCGGTAAACCGTGAAAATTTTTTTTGGATAACTTTTAAGGGCATGCTCCCAAAAGCTTAAGATTTTGCTGCAAAAATTCTGTTCTGAGTTTTTTTCAAAGAACGCAAATGGTCGAAAATCACGGATTTCTCAGGCAAAATGGCGCCAATTCAAACCATATTTTCCGATTTTGAATGTTTTTGCAGCTTTTACATCGGGATTTGTCTCTGTTTTTGTTATTTATGTGTTCCTCAGTCATTGTATTTTATTTGTACAAATTTTCTGAATAAAATTGACATACATAAAAGACAATTTGGTAGTAAAACTAACAGAAGAGAACCAAAATTGCATGCGTAGTAATCTGACAAAATGCGAAAAAATCCGACTTCAGAGGCCGTTTTCGGGCGTTTTTATCTATGAAAGTGCCAAAAATAACGTCATATTCGTGTTCCCCGTAACTTTTTGGGTAAGATAGGACCTTTTTCGGAACTTTTTGAGAAAAAAATTTTTTTACGATTTTTCACCCGGTAGCAAAAAATCGTAAAAAAATTTTTTTCTCAAAAAGTTCCGAAAAAGGTCCTATCTTACCCAAAAAGTTACGGGGAACACGAATATGACGTTATTTTTGGCACTTTCATAGATAAAAACGCCCGAAAACGGCCTCTGAAGTCGGATTTTTTCGCATTTTCCTTGTAAAAATCCGATTTTCCGTATCAGGCTAACTTTTTTTTCGTAATGTATGGGCCAAAAAGCTTGGTACTATTCGAATGCCCACCAGATGGGGTAAGTTCCTATCCATCATGTTTTCCGCAATCGGTGAGTTTTCCTTGTCAGATTACTACGCATGCAATTTTGGTTCTCTTCTGTTAGTTTTACTACCAAATTGTCTTTTATGTATGTCAATTTTATTCAGAAAATTTGTACAAATAAAATACAATGAGTGAGGAACACATAAATAACAAAAACAGAGACAAATCCCGATGTAACAACATTCAAAATCGGAAAATATGGTTTGAATTGGCGCCATTTTGCCTGAGAAATCCGTGATTTTCGACCATTTGCGTTCTTTGAAAAAAACTCAGAACAGAATTTTTGCAGCAAAATCTTAAGCTTTTGGGAGCATGCCCTTAAAAGTTATCCAAAAAAATTTTTACGGTTTACCGCAACAAAATTGACACCTTGGGAACCTCCCGAGTAAAAGCCTTTATTAACAAACTCCTATTATATTGCGAAATTAATGGGTTGAAAGTGAATGTCCAAAAATGCTCCACTATGCACCTTGGTACAAACAACCCTTGCCTTCCGTACTCGTTAGACAACACTGAAATTCCAACCATAAGCGATGGTAACTCAGTTAGTGATTTAGGAGTCCACTTTTCTAACAACCTCAAATGGGATAGTCACATCCAAATAATAGTTGGGAAAGCTCGTAGGTCTTCATTTACCATCTTTAAGTCGATAAAAAGTCACACTGCAAATACGTTAACCCACCTCTTCTGCACTTTTGTAAACCTATTCTCGAATTTTCAACTAGTGTTTTCAATCCTTACTACACAAAGACATAGACGCCATTGAAAAAGTTCAAAAGCTGGAAAAGTTGGATGAGATGTCAATAAATTTTTTCGCACTCCATACCAAGAAATTCGGTGTACATATGTCCATTATTGTTCTTGGTTCCATGATCTAAAGGTTGCATAGATGATTTAGAATATGCTAAACTACTTGCAAGATTAAATTTATATTTGCTTCAAATTATCAGGGAGGCCCAGTAATTTTTTATTTGACATAAGTCTCCTGCTTTTTGTCAACCGGAAAATATCGTTCGGAAATAGGGATTGTTCGAAGAAAAAGAATTGTGCAGCACAAATACTGAGAGGGACCATATGCAAGAACCTTTTCTTTTATCATCAAATAGCAGTCTAAACACACTTTGGTTATTTTGTGTATGCCGGCCTTCAAGCCGAAAACCAAGCCGTTAAAGATGAGGATAGTTTTCGGCATCTGAAAATATGATTTTTAAATTCGCATATTCAAATATGACTGAAAGATCGCGATCACATTGGGGACACGTATTTTGTAAACATGTTTTTCATTTGATCTTGAAAGAAAACTGAGCCTGCACCCAATCTCGATTTCATGTGTCAGCTGGCATCACCTGCTATCACAAAGGCCTGTAGACTATATGGAGTCTGATCTCCAGTCTCGATTTCATGAGTCTCCTGATCCTGGCATCACTTGCCATCAAGTTGTAAACAAGTTTTACGTTTACTCCAGAAAGAAAATGGAGACTTCACTCCAGGTTTGGTTATAAAATGGTAGAATCCGTCAGACATTCAACTTGGACAAGCAATTAACAAAATGTGTTGGGTGTAATGTTTTTACTAGGCATAATTTTTGGACATATTATAGATTTTCTTCTAATAAAAACTGTGATCGTTTATATTTTACCAATCAATATAAAGTTCCTTATCAATATAAGTATGATGATGATACAGGTATAGCGTTACAAGTATGCAATGAATCGCGACTGGTTCCATTTCCCTCAGCTTCAAATTTATTAATAAATTTTTGAAGAAAAACGTATGATTTTTTTCTGAACATTTATCACCAAAAATTTACGCCTAACTCATTTTTATGAATTGCTTGATAAATATTGGATTTGATCGACAAGAATTCTAACGTTTTGTACATACTCTGATTACTCTTCGAATACGTTCATAGAGAAATGCCCTTCAATAATAGTTCAAAATCGAGTGCGTCACACCCACTTTTACGCATGCACGGAGGAATGTAACTTGGGCAAGTTGCTGGGTTTGGCGAGATATGTGCACAGGAATTTCCACAGCCCGATCGGCATGTTGGATTAAAAGTTACGGGCCCCGAGGGTATTCTTCAGAACCATGATACCCCCTTCATGGATTTTTTGGGCCTTTGATTGCGTAATAGTAAACAACCTTGCCTCTCTCTTTTGTAAACATGTTTACGCAAACACCGTGTGGGAAGGAGAGAGGAACGCGGGGCAGGGCCCCGCGGGGCGGGGAACGCGGGGGCGGGGCCCGCGGGGCGGGGAATGCGGGGGCGGGGCCCGCGGGGGGGGGAGGGGGGGGGGGGGGAGGGGGGGGGGGGGCGGGGGACCGGGGCCGGGGCCCGCGGGGCGGGGAACGCGGGAACGGGGCCCGCGGGGCGGGGAACCCGGGGCGGGGCCCGGGGGGGGCGGGGAACGCGGGGGGGGGAAAACGCGGGGGGGCGGGGAACGCGGGGCGGGGCCCGCGGGGACGGAGAACGCGGGGGCGGGGCCCGCGGGGGCGGGGAACGCGGGGGCGGGGCCCGCGGGGGCGGGGAACGCGGGTCACGGGGCCCGCGAGGCGGGGATCGCGGGGGTGGGGAACGCGGGTCACGGGGCCCGCGGGGGCCGGGGCCCGCGGGGCAGGGCGGAGAACGCGGGGGCAGCAGAGGGCATACTGATATGGGGCTTCTCGGCGGCGCCATCTGGCGCCGCGCACTCCGCTAGTGTTTACTACTTGTAACAGATGAATAGTTTGTGGGATGCACAGACTCTAAAAATTCTGCTACTTATTTAGGTCATATTTTGTTCACATCTTTCCTCTATTGCCTCTCATACACTTTAGCTGTCTGCGTGCCCTACAAACTATTCTGTGAAAAATATTTACTTTACAAATGCTATCCGAGTGTAATCAAAATGTATACAAAACTTTTAGAATCATTTGGACTAAAACGCCCAAAACGCTCGTTTTTGTGTTTTTATGCTATTATTAGCTATTTTAAACATTTTTGCAAAAAAAGACACTAATTTTATTGCATTTGAACTTTTTATTCACGAGTTTCATAATTGCATATAATGTACATTTCCAAATTAACTTCACTAAAGCTTGCTCTGTTATCTGTTAAAATATTTTTGTAAATTGAAAAAGATCTTTCCACATCGCAATTGACCATCGGAGCGTACTTCATTACGGCCAATTGCTTCGGTGCCATTGTTTTGACTTTTAGCTTTTCCCCTTTTTTTTCGCCCCATTTTGGCCCCTTTTTCACCGATTTTTTTTTTGCCATTTTTCGAGACCCAAAATTTTTTCGGGTTTCAAAAATTCCCCCCCCCATGGGGCCCCGGGGTGGGGCAGTCCACCCAGCTGTGGCATCCCTCCGTGGGTCGCTAAAAATGGGTACTGGTTATGTACCAGGGGAACACAGAAGAGCTTTGAGCCCCCTTCGATAGCGTCGCAAGACAGGCTTGCTGAGTCTCACTCAGGAAGCAAGGCGAACTGTGTGGCGAAGCCCTCGGCCGAGCTAGAGAAAAACTTTCAGAACACTTTAATAGAATTACTAGCTTATGCTAGGTCGCGGCTTAGACCGTATATCAAAAAATATATACAGGGTGGGGCATTTATTTCGGACCTTTTCTTTTGAAAATTTGAATTTAAAATTCGCGCTATATATATATATGAGTAATAGCTCAAATTGTAGCTAAGACTTTACCATTTATTATTAAAAAAAAGATCTCGACATAACGTTTGTTGAAACCCAAGAACGGCCAATTTTAAGTTCAGTGAAAAAAATTTTGAAAAACGGACCGAAAAGAAGCAATTATGCCCTTTATTTTCACTGAAATTCTTGAAATTTTTTCGCTAATTCTTGCAAATGCGGTTGTTCTGGTTAATCTCCGAGCTCTTGCGCGCATTTTGACACCAAACACTCCATATGCCATCATGCATATGAGGTCGTTTAAGTGATACGGAGCGAGGCGCTGAAAAAGCTGATTTCGGCCGAATTTGACCGGTTGTGTCTCCGGAAATCATCAAAATTTTCGAACAGGTGCTCGATTCTTGGGTGAGCTTATATGGGAATTAAAGAGAACAAAATTCTAAACATTATGGCGAATATGTTAGGTTGTTTCGCCATGTTTTGTGAATTTTAAGGCCATCCAGAGCCAAAAATTCGCCGATTTTGGCGAAAATTCATGGCCTTAAAATTCACAAAATATGGCGAAATAATCTCGAATGTTCGCCTTAATGTTCAGAATTTAGTCCTCTTTAATTAACGTGTACGCGTGCGCAAGAACCGAGCACCTGTTCGAAAATTTTGAGATTTCCAGAGACACATCTCGTAAAAATCGGGGGAAATCAGCATTTTCAGCGTCTCCGCCCGTATCACCTAAACGACCTCATATGCATGATGGCATATGGAGTGTTTGGTGTCAAAATGCGCGCAAGAGCTCGGAGATTAACCAGAACAACCGCATTTGCAAGAATTAGCGAAAAAATTTCAAGAATTTCAGTGAAAATGATCGGCATAATTGCTTCATTTCGGTCCGTTTTTTTGAAATTTTTCACTGAAAATTTAAAAAAAGGGCCCTTCTTGGGGTTTCAACAAACGTTATGTCGAGATCTTTTTTTATAATAAATGGTAAAGTCTTAGCTACAATTTGAGCTATTACTCATATATATAGCGCGCGAATTTTAAATTCAAATTTTCAAAAGAAAAGCTCCGAAATAAATGCCCCACCCTGTAGAGTTAGGAATACCTGTAATCTAACTTATCTTTCCATCCGTTGTGTAAATTCCTTCTGGAAATGGTTTAATCCAATCGCGAATCAAGTGATGTTTTGGCTTTGCCGGCGGCCCTTGCTTAAATAAGATTTGGATGAAACAAAATTTTTAAATACAACAAAGGTCTAATCTTAAAAACTAAACTTAAGTAAAAAGAAAACAACAATTTCGCAGACAAATACGACATTAATACAATTGGAACTGCAAAATTAGATCAAGACAACGTGAAAAAAACTGTAAAAGTCTTCGAAAAATTTCGAAAAAATTCAGAAAAATTCAAAAAAATTTGAGAAAAAATTTTTCGAAATGTGACAAATTATACAAAAAACCTTCGAAAAAGGCCATTTTAGGTGCAAAAACCTAAAATAGGTGAAGAAGACCATTTTAGGTGTTTTTAGGTGCCCCACCTAAAAAAAACTATTTTAGGTTTTTTTAGGTGCGCACCTAAAAATCCGAGCCCTAGTAATTAATATGGGATAAATTTTAAAAAAAGTATGGTGTTTCAAGATTTTTGTTAAAAAATAGTCCCCTACTATAGAGTGTTACAGGAAGGGAAAACCCGCGGCCTTCGCTGCGAGAAAACCCGCGGCCTTCGCTGTCTTATCAGATATAAATATCGGAACGATCCTTATTAAAATATTTTTATGTCCGATCGGACTTTATTCCATCCGATGTTTATTTTTGAGAACATAAGCGGGACCACATGGTTTAGAGAAAAATGGCTAAAATTCTAATTATACTTATGTGAAATGCTGAAATAATGTACTTTCACAATGAAAACAACCATTTTTGAAGCAACTTGGCTTCAGTTTTGGGTCCTTCTCAAAAAACCCAAAAAAGTTTTTTTGGTCAAAAATTAAAATTCTAAAAAGGTGAATCAATGGTACGGGACGTTTCGTACTCGGGACGTTTCATGCTATGCGCCATAAACTTCGACCCAAGGGGATTTTTTTCTGCTCTTTTCGAGTTTAGGTACCTTGTGGGGCGGGACACCCACCTGGATAGAGTCTCTAAAAAAATTCCATCATGTCGTCAACAAGCCGTCTCGCGCTAGATACAATCGCTGGGGGACAACCTTCTTTTAGCAAAACATTTGTGTTTCGATATTTTCCCAAAGGGGGGTTTTGAGTCAATATGAGGGAACCTCTCTATAGTAAATCGACCCCACTGAATCCGTTTCAGATTTGAGCTTTGATCTTCGATTTTTAAAAATTTTTCCTTTTTAAATTGGGTTTTTCCACTTTTTAAAGGAAAAGTTCAAAAATCATAGATCAAAGTTTAAATCTTATCCCGGATTTGGATTCAGCGGGGTCGATTTGCTCTCCAAGGATTTCATCATATTGACTGGAACTCCCTTGGAAAGTCTCGAAACACAAATGTTTTGCTAAGAGAAGATTGGGCCCACAGCGATTGTATCTAGCGCGGGGCGGCTTGTTGGCGATATGATCAGGCGATTTACCCAATAATAGAGTGCTAATATTTCAAACCTCTGATAATTGTTTTAGCGAACGAGAATTGTAAAATTTTCGGCTATTATCGAGCTATTATTTGGAGTCATACCATCTTTTGTTGCAGTGATTATTACGTAAGCGTATCGGATTAGCGTTCATTGTTCCAATGCTTGACCAAACACAGAATTTCAGCTCGGCGTCAGTTTTACCGGTTTTCCATTGGGACTCTGTTTATCACTGGATGAAGCATTCAAAAGCGCGGCTTATTTTCTGATGTTGGGAATGCCAAAAATTAAGTGGTTAAACAAAATAAAATTCCTGCGCAAAACAAACAAAACGCCAACGGAAGCAATTCCCCTATTAGAAATACAATTTAAACTTTACTTTATTATATAGTTTTGGTTGAATGAATAAAATATGAGTGTAAGACAATCAATATTCCATATTTTCAACTATGGGTTAATTTAAAGAAAATATGAAAGGACAAACTAACAATATAAAAGAACCCCCCCATACACACTTTTTGATTACTTGCTCAAAAAACATTCAAACTCAGAACAGTGAATCACATAATTGGTCATTAAGCCATAGGCTTAAATAAAAATGATTCATTCCAATTACAAAAGATAGTTCAGACTTGAACATTTTTTTTTTAGTATAACATTATAATTATATGTGTTGTTGTCCTGTGTGACTTTCCGCCTGAAATGAGTAGTCCAAAGTGATTCTGTCGGATTCTGTTCCAATTTTTCAAACATTGGGTCAGGTTCGAAAAATTACCTCTGGCGTAAAATCTGGCCTGTCTGTTTGAGATTGACTTGATTTGAGCTAGAGCTGAATTTGTCAGCCTGATATCGCACCGGGCCGGGCAACCTGGCCCGTAGCAGTCTGGGGCTGGAATCGGATGCCTGTTTCTGTGCTGTTCTACCGCTGTTTTTTTTGGACAGCTATACTTTTTCGCCATTTAATGCTTTGCGATAAGTTTAAAAAGATATATATGGGAAATTATGGACCGCCCATTAATGAAGGACAAGTATAAAAATTCACACAAGCACATTACTTTTGATTTCCTGAGTACAGCCATGGGTACAGTAAATAAAAACGCATTCTTTACCAAAAACTTAAAGTTGTGATTTCAGGTGTCCTACATTTCGCACATTGCTGGATTTTTGCTCGGGATCGTCATTCTGCGGAACCTTCGACTCATACCGTGGGAAAAATTTCGCCAGATGGGATGCGTTGGCCTTTTTTATTGTTTACTTTTTTACGTGCATTGTTATCATTGTTTTGTCCCGAATTCCTTACAGCATTGTAAACTGATTTGAGTCGTTTTTACGGTTCGACTCAATTTTTGATTTGTTTTTTTTTCATTTTTTAGAAATCCTTGATCCTGAGAGGACATTCTGTCTAAAGATATCTACTTCCAATTCTGGTAATGCATTAAATTTTCCTTCCAGACTACTTCTTATTCCTTACCGCTTTTGTGAATTTTTTACTTGTATGTGAGCTTTTTTCATTGACCATATCGTATTTGAATCGTTTTTCTGCCTTTTTTGATGTTGTGAAAAAAATTTAACCTTTCAGGTATGAGCACCAGACGTGATTCAAAATTAAAAAAAGGGCAAAAAACCATCAATTTGTCTAATCTGCAGAGAATGAATTCCGAAAAAGAAAATTGTGGCCAAAGTAATCGTCCGGGTAAATTATGGTCCGCTACCATTGCCATTTTTTTGAAACTATTCCTTGAAAGAATTAAATAAAAAAAATATTTTAGTTTAAAAAGGCCAAAATATTTTTTTATTTTAAAAATATTTTTGGGGCCTTTAACTGTAAGTCAGGATGCACTCTACTTAGGGAGAAATCAATACAAAATCGCTCCTGAGGACCGGCCTCAGGGCACTATAAATCAGGGTGCACGGCGCTAGTACGGAAGTCCCCCCTAAAATCAATAGGGTCCCCCTATTGTTTTTTGTACAAATTTTATTTTTTTTGGACAAAAGAGAAGTGGTCATGACTTTCTAGAATTATCTGTCTGGTTTCATCTTTTTCTTCGAGTAAAGAAATTTGTACAAAAAAATCAATAGGGGGGACCCTATTGATTTTGGGGGGAGGACTTCCGTACTAGCGCCGGGGTTCGAAAATCTTATCGTGAACGTTCGCAGTTATAATTTTGGAATAAAATTAAAAAACCAATCCAGCTCAAAAATGTACTCAGTTTTGTTTTGGGTTTAGTTTGCTAACAATTTCTACTTTTTTGTTGATTGATGTAACTTTTAGGTAGATGAAATATCGCACTTTCACTTGAGCACCCTCTCAAGTGAAACCAAAAAAAGGGGCGGGGAACGCGGGGCGGGTCCGCGGGGCGGGGGAAGCGGGGGCGGGTCCCCCCGGGGGGGGGAACGCGGGGGGGGGAACGCGGGCGGGGCCCGCGGGGCGGGGAACGCGGGGCGGGGGGAAAAGGGGGGGGGGAACGCGGGGCGGGGAACGGGGGGGGGGGGGAACGCGGGGGCGGGGAACGCGGGGGGGGGGAAAGCGGGGCGGGGAACGCGGGGGCGGGTCCCCGGGGGGGGGAAAAAAGGGGGGGGGGGGGAAGCGGGGCGGGGAACGCGGGGGGGGGGAAAGCGGGGCGGGGAACGCGGGGGGGGGAACGCGGGGGCGGGGCCCCCCGGGGGGGGGGAACGCGGGGGCGGGGCCCACGGGGGGGGGAACGCGGGTCAGGGCCCGCGAGGCGGGGATCGCGGGGGGGGGAACGCGGGTCAGGGCCCGCGGGGGCCGGGGGGCCCCGGGGCAGGGCGGAGAACGCGGGGGGGGCAGAGGGCAAACTGATATGGGGGGCTCGGCGGCGCCATCTGGCGCCGCGATCCGCTAGTGTTTACTCTTGTAACAGATGAATAGTTTGTGGGATGCACAGACTCTAAAAAAATTTGCTATTATTTAGGTCATATTTTGTTACATCTTTCCCCCATTGCCTCTCATACACTTTAGCTGTCTGCGTCCCCCCCAAACTATTCTGGAAAAAAATTACTTTACAAATGCTATCCGAGTGTAATCAAAATGTATACAAAACTTTTAGAATCATTTGGATGGTCAATCTTCTCCAAGTAATTAACAAAATGTGTTGGGGGGAAAAGTTTTTATGTATGTATAATTTTTTAACCAAAGAATAGCATAGTAGTTCTTTTTATACTTGCGGCCGCTTTCAGGTGAATTTTAAAATGGGATAAATTTTAAAAAAAATATGGTTTTCAAGATTTTGTTAAAAATATTTTCTAAACATTCCTTCTGGTCGCCTTTTCATCCCCCTACTATAGAGTGTTACAGGAAGGGAAAACCCGCGGCCTTCGCTGCGAGATTTTCTGGATTTCTGGAAGCCATATCTTCCGGCACTCGCCGTATAACCGGTACCAATCGCTTCCTCTCGTCGAGAGGAAGCAATCTAGCTATCAAACTCCAAAATCCGAGCGGCGACGGGGTACTTGCCCTTTCACGTGACTCACGTAACTCACGTTTCACGTGTGTTCACGTAAAAAATTTTTGCGGATTCGGCTCTCTACATATGTTGGTCAGTAACTCAAATATTTATATTTTGTAATTTCGTCATTGTTGGTCTTTTATCCGGAATTTGCCATACCGTGGGAAAATTCGCCAGAGGCTGCGTTCCATTTAGTTTTTACTTTTTACGTGCATTTTTTACGTAAAAAATAATTTGATTTTTTTCTGATTAGATTAAGAGTTCCTTCCAACATCGTATTCCTTTCCGCTATCCTGAATCTTTGACATAATAAAAAAGAATGTGGGTGTGAGATATTTTTTGAATATGAAATTCATTTGACGGGATATTTTGGGATTTCAACCGGCAACCACTGAAAAAAGTTTGCTTTGTCTCCGAGCTCTGCGCAGTATCCCAAACAGATTTGATTTGTTTTTGATGGTTCGACTCAATTTTAGATTTGCTTTTAAACAAAAAAAACACACTTTTTTATTTGAGTGCCCGATGAATGAGGAATATGAACTTCATTTGACGGGATATCAGTAGCGCATTATTGCCGTGCACTTTTAAAAACATTTCGATCTGAGCCAGAAGGAGATATGTTTAGTTTTTTTGAAAGAATAAAAATAGGAGAGGGTGCTCAAGTGAAAGTGCGATATTTCATCTACCTAAAAGTTACATCAATCAACAAAAAAGTAGAAATTGTTAGCAAACTGAACCAAGCCAAAGACTGAGTACATTTTTGAGCTGGATTGGTTTTTTAATTATTATTCCAAAATTATAACTGCGAACGTTCACGATAAGATTTTCGAAGTTGCGCAAAAATATGCATGAAAAATATCCACAATAACTAATTATGTCCAGAGGCGATAATTTAAAAGAGCTGGAAAGTTCTTTGTAGAGTGCTCCTTTTAAAAGTTTAGTTGAAAAATAGAGCTTTTTGTCATTGATCATATCGTATTTGAATCGTTTTTCCGCTATTTTTGCCTGCAGACCAGTACAGACAACCCTGGCTTAAAGTGCACCCCACTTAGAGTGCACCCGGCGCTAGTACGGAAGTCCTCCCCCCAAAATCAATAGGGTCCCCCCTATTGATTTTTTTGTACAAATTTCTTTACTCGAAGAAAAAGATGAAACCAGACAGATAATTCTAGAAAGTCATGACCACTTCTCTTTTGTCCAAAAAAAATAAAATTTGTACAAAAAATCAATAGGGGGACCCTATTGATTTTAGGGGGAGGACTTCCGTACTAGCGCCGTGCACCCTGATTTATAGTGCACCTGAGGCCGGTACCCAGGAGCGATTTTGTATTGATTTCACCCTAAGTTAGAGTGCATCCTGACTTACAGTTAAAGGCCCCAAAAATATTTTTAAAATAAAAAAATATTTAAAAAATATTTTGGACTTTTTTAACTAAAATATTTTTTTTATTTAATTCTTTAAAGGAATAGTTTCAAAAAGATGGCAATGGTAGCGGACCATAATTTACCCGGACGATTACTTTGGCCACAATTTTCTTTTTCGGAATTCATTCTCTGCAGATTAGACAAATTGATAGGTTTTTTGCCCTTTTTTTAATTTTGAATCACGTCTGGTGCTCATACCTGAAAGGTTAATTTATTTCACAACATCAAAAATGGCAGAAAAACGATTCAAATACGATATGGTCAATGAAAAAAGCTCACATACAAGTAAAAAATTCACAATAGCGGTAAGGAATAAGAAGTAGTCTGGAAGGAAACTTTAATGCATTACCAGAATTGGGAAGTAGATATCATTTAGACAGAATGTCCTCTCAGGATCAAGGATTTCTAAAAAATGAAAAAAAAACAAATCAAAAATTGAGTCGAACCGTAAAAAACGACTCAAATCAGTTTACAATGCTGTAAGGAATTCGGAGACAAAACAATGATAACAATGCACGTAAAAATGTAAACAATAAAAATGGCCAACGCATCCCATCTGGCGTAATTTTCCCACGGTATGAGTCGAAGGTTCCGCAGAATGACGATCCCGAGCAAAAATCCAGCAATGTGCGAAATGTAGGACACCTGAAATCACAACTTTAAGTTTTTGGTAAAGAATGCGTTTTTATTTACTGTACCCATGGCTGTACTCAGGAAATCAAAAGTAATGTGCTTGTGTGAATTTTTATACTTGTCCTTCATTAATGGGCGGTCCATAATTTCCCATATTTTTCTTTTTAAACTTATCGCAAAGCATTAAATGGCGCAAAAGTATACGCTGTCCAAAGCAAAACAGCGGTAGAACAGCACAGAAACAGGCATCCGATTCCAGCCCCAGACTGCTACGGGCCAGGTTGCCCGGCCCGGTGCGATATCAGGCTGACAAATTCAACTCTAGCTCAAATCAAGTCAATCTCAAACAGACAGGCCAGATTTTACGCCAGAGGTAATTTTTCGAACCTGACCCAATGTTTGAAAAATTGGAACAGAATCCGACAGAATCACTTTGGACTACTCATTTCAGGCGGAAAGTCACACAGGACAACAACACATATAATTATAATGTTATACTAAAGAAAAAATGTTCAAGTCTGAACTATCTTTTGTAATTGGAATGAATCATTTTTATTTAAGCCTATGGCTTAATGACCAATTATGTGATTCACTGTTCTGAGTTTGAATGTTGTTTTGAGCAAGTAATCAAAAAGTGTGTATGGGTGGGTTCTTTTATATTGTTATGTTTGTCCTTTCATAATTTTCTTTAAATTAACCCATAGTTGAAAATATGGAATATTGATTGTCTTACACTCATATTTTATTCATTCAACCAAAACTATATAATAAAGTAAAGTTTAAATTGTATTTCTAATAGTGGTAATTGCTTCCGTTGGCGTTTTGTTTGTTTTGCGCAGGAATTTTATTTTGTTTAACCACTTAATTTTTGGCATTCCCAACATCAGAAAATAAGCCGCGCTGTTGAATGCTTCATCCAGTGATAAAAAGAGTCCCAATGGAAAACCGGTAAAACTGACGCCGAGCTGAAATTCTGTGTTTGGTCAAGCATTGGAACAATGAACGCTAATCCGATACGCTTACGTAATAATACACTGCAACAAAAGATGGTATGACTCCAAATAATAGCTCGATAATAGCCGAAAATTTTACAATTCTCGTTCGCTAAAACAATTATCAGAGGTTTGAAATATTAGCACTCTATTATTGGGTAAATCGCCTGATCATATCGCCAACAAGCCGCCCCGCGCTAGATACAATCGCTGTGGGACCAATCTTCTCTTAGCAAAACATTTGTGTTTCGAGACTTTCCAAGGGAGTTCCAGTCAATATGATGAAATCCTTGGAGAGCAAATCGACCCCGCTGAATCCAAATCCGGGATAAGATTTAAACTTTGATCTATGATTTTTGAACTTTTCCCTTTAAAAAGTGGAAAAGTCCCAACTTTAAAGGAAAAAGTTCAAAAATCGAAGATCAAAGCTCAAATCTGAAACGGATTCAGTGGGGTCGATTTACTATAGAGAGGTTCCCTCATATTGACTCGAACCCCCTTGGAAAGTATCGAAACACAAATGTTTTGCTAAGAGAAGGTTGTTCCCACAGCGATTGTATCTAGCGCGAGACGGCTTGTTGACGACATGATGGAATTTTTTTAGAGACTCTATCCAGGTGGGTGTCCCGCCCCACAAGGTACCTAAACTCGAAAAGAGCAGAAAAAAATACCCCTTGGGGTCGAAGTTTATGGCGCATAGCATGAAACGTCCCGAGTACGAAACGTCCCGTACCATTGATTCACCTTTTCAGAATTTTAATTTTTGACCAAAAAAGCTATTTTTGGGTTATTTTGAGAAGGACCCAAAACTGAAGCCAAGTTGCTTCAAAAATGGTTGTTTTCATTGTGAAAGTACATTATTTCAGCATTTCACATAAGTATAATTAGAATTTTAGCCATTTTTCTCTAAACCATGTGGTCCCGCTTATGTTCTCAAAAATAAACATCGGATGGAATAAAGTCCGATCGGACATAAAAATATTTTAATAAGGATCGGTCCGATATTTATATCTGATAAGACATAAATTATGTACGATTTCGTTCAATATTCGGTCTGATATCTGAAACCGGACATCCGAAACCGGATATGTTAACAAGCATTGAATTTGTCTGGTCGTCCAGTCCGGTGCAGTGCAGGGTTGTGCCGAGTCGACGAAAAGTTCGAGTCGAGTTTCGAGTCGAGTCGGCCGAAAAAGTCGAGTTTCGAGTCATTTTCGAGTCAAATTTCCTGATGATTCAAAAAGTCAAAATTTTCGGCTTAAAGCAAGTTTTTGCTAAAATCTGCTGTTAATTGTTATTTATTAGTACTACTATTCAATTTATGTCTAAAAAGGGGTGGTTTTTGGCTATTTTTGAGCTAATTTTTGTTATTTTGAACAAAAAATGTCCCAAATTTTGAATATTTCATCTCTGAAATTGGTACTAATTTTTGGAAATAGTTATTAACTTCATAGCCTAATTTTGGCCTAAAACGCAAAAATAGCATAATGTTGCAATAAATTTAGCCGAGAAAAATTGTGATTGATAAAGAGCAATTTTTCAAAATTTCGAGGAGATAATCGGCTTCGGAGATCCGTGATTATTGCTCGAGCGGTTGAAAATTATTATATCAGATTCTTCAGAACCAAGTGGAGATGCATTGAATTTTACAGTCTTCCGCTGGCAAAATTCGTGAAATTTTCAATAAAGATTGTAATTTTTGAAAAAAATTCGCCTGCGGCGCTATTTTTAACAGTTTCCGCATTAATTAATCAGTTGAAAATCCACGCCGAAAATAGCGCCGCAGGCAAAATTTTTTGAAAAATGTTTGCCGAAAATTGACATTAAAATTTTGTATATTCTCGAAAATTATCAACAAAAATTTGCGAAATTTTCAATAAATACAAAGTGAGAGAAAAAAATAGCGCGAAAATTTTTTGAAATATTAAGCTTGTTTGCCAAAAATACCGCTTAAAATACATTGAAAATTTACAAAAATGTGTCCAAAATTTCGAGTTTCGAGTCGGCCGAAATTCTTCGAGTCGAGTTTCGACTCGATAGTAAAACTCCTTCATAGTAAATCGACCTCGTTGAATCCAAATCCGGGATCAGATTTGAGCTTTGATCGTTAATTTTTGAACTTTTCTCTTTAAATTTTGGATTTTTTCGGGTTCTAAAGGAGAAACTGCAAAAAATAGCCGCTTTTTAAAAAATTGAGTGCACTTTGCACACTATTTCCCGCTTAGTTACCGTTTTTTCTCTTGAGTAAACCCCCCTCCTGAAGTAAGCCCCCTCCTGAAGTAAGCCCCCCCCCTAGAGGGGGGGTTGAAAAATATAAGCCCCCCCTCTAATATACGCCCCCCCAAAGTAAGGTTTTTTACATTAAAATGCTCTTTTTTACATATATTATCTGTTTAAATATCAAGTATCAATAAAGGAAATGTGTTTGAACAAATTCTTTTGTTTGATGAATTTTCAGAAAATGATTTTTCAAAACCATAGGGTCCCCCCTATGGTTTTTTGGGCAAATAATTTTTTAAAGAAAATTTTTTTGCCAAAAAACCATAGGGGGGACCCTATTAATTTTTTTGACAAATTTTTCAGAAAATGATTTTTCAAAACCATAGGGTCCCCCCTATGGTTTTTTGGGCAAATAATTTTTTAAAGAAAATTTTTTGCCAAAAAACCATAGGGAGGACCCTATGGTTTGAAAAATCACTTTTCTGAAAAATTTGTCAAAAAAATCAATAGGGTCCCCCCATGGTTTTTTGGACATTTTGCTAAAAAAATTCGAAAATTTTGACGATTTTGACAAAAATCTCAAAAAATTTTCCTCGCCGGCGGATCCGGCGAGGGGTTGAACAATATAAGCCCCCTCCTGAAGTAAGCCCCCCTCCTGAAGTAAGCCCCTCCTAGAGGGGGGGTTGAAAAATATACGCCCCGGGGTTTACTCAAGAGAAAAAACGGTAGGTAGGAAAAGTGGTCTCAGAAAATGGATATCCAGTCAAAAAATTGAAAATATGGCACTTTATAATAAAAAGGCGTTTAAACCCAAAGTGGTCCCGTAGCGATCTCTTCCAAGTTCAATGTTCGGAACTAATGAGTTTACCCAATAACAACTTACCACTTTCAATTTTGGTAATTTCCTCAATTGAAACATAAAAGCAACGCAGTTAAATGCATTCAGACCACCAATTGTGGCCTTTAGAACAAGCAAATCTATATCGCCAGTTAGAGTCAACATGGAAGAACGTTACGCCTATTGAAATTAAAAATTTCTCCAAATGTGTACAGTACTGGTAACTGGCCACGGCGAGAGCATTAAGCATCCGATTCCAGCCCCAGACTGCTACGGGCCAGGTTGCCCGGCCCGGTGCGATATCAGGCTGACAAATTCAACTCTAGCTCAAATCAAGTCAATCTCAAACAGACAGGCCAGATTTTACGCCAGAGGTAATTTTTCGAACCTGACCCAATGTTTGAAAAATTGGAACAGAATCCGACAGAATCACTTTGGACTACTCATTTCAGGCGGAAAGTCACACAGGACAACAACACATATAATTATAATGTTATACTAAAGAAAAAATGTTCAAGTCTGAACTATCTTTTGTAATTGGAATGAATCATTTTTATTTAAGCCTATGGCTTAATGACCAATTATGTGATTCACTGTTCTGAGTTTGAATGTTGTTTTGAGCAAGTAATCAAAAAGTGTGTATGGGTGGGTTCTTTTATATTGTTATGTTTGTCCTTTCATAATTTTCTTTAAATTAATCCATAGTTGAAAATATGGAATATTGATTGTCTTACACTCATATTTTATTCATTCAACCAAAACTATATAATAAAGTAAAGTTTAAATTGTATTTCTAATAGTGGTAATTGCTTCCGTTGGCGTTTTGTTTGTTTTGCGCAGGAATTTTATTTTGTTTAACCACTTAATTTTTGGCATTCCCAACATCAGAAAATAAGCCGCGCTGTTGAATGCTTCATCCAGTGATAAAAAGAGTCCCAATGGAAAACCGGTAAAACTGACGCGAGCTGAAATTCTGTGTTTGGTCAAGCATTGGAACAATGAACGCTAATCCGATACGCTTACGTAATAATACACTGCAACAAAAGATGGTATGACTCCAAATAATAGCTCGATAATAGCCGAAAATTTTACAATTCTCGTTCGCTAAAACAATTATCAGAGGTTTGAAATATTAGCACTCTATTATTGGGTAAATCGCCTGATCATATCGCCAACAAGCCGCCCCGCGCTAGATACAATCGCTGTGGGACCAATCTTCTCTTAGCAAAACATTTGTGTTTCGAGACTTTCCAAGGGAGTTCCAGTCAATATGATGAAATCCTTGGAGAGCAAATCGACCCCGCTGAATCCAAATCCGGGATAAGATTTAAACTTTGATCTATGATTTTTGAACTTTTCCCTTTAAAAAGTGGAAAAGTCCCAACTTTAAAGGAAAAAGTTCAAAAATCGAAGATCAAAGCTAAAATCTGAAACGGATTCAGTGGGGTCGATTTACTATAGAGAGGTTCCCTCATATTGACTCGAACCCCCTTGGAAAGTATCGAAACACAAATGTTTTGCTAAGAGAAGGTTGATCCCACAGCGATTGTATCTAGCGCGAGACGGCTTGTTGACGACATGATGGAATTTTTTTAGAGACTCTATCCAGGTGGGTGTCCCGCCCCACAAGGTACCAAAACTCGAAAAGAGCAGAAAAAATTACGCCTATTGAAATTAAAAATTTCTCCAAATGTGTACAGTACTGGTAACTGGCCACGGCGAGAGCATTAAGCGCCAAACAAAGCAAATCGCAATAAACAACAATCGTTCTGATCCGCTCGTTATAGCGTATATTTAGTAGAATAGAAAGTAGACGGTCGAACGTTACGAAAAAGGCTACAACTGGAGGAAGCAATAAGGACATGTTGCCAATAAATTCTCGAATGTTTGCAAAATTAATTTTAGCTTGTGCAGTAGCTTTTTCGACTTTCAATAAATCGAAATACACTAGTTGGGTTCAGTGATTCCAAAAGTGATAGTGATAGTGGTAGTGATAGTAATACCACTATCACTGGTTAAAGTGATAGTAATACCACTATCACCTATCACTGTGGTATTACTTTAACTTAGACACAGGAGAAGCAGCTCCTCGTTGCTGCAATCATAGAGATTTCTCTGCTGCGCGCTTTTATGTGCAGACATCAAAGAAATACTGTGTGCCTAATTGGTTTTCTATGGTGAAGGCAATCAGACAATTCTTTGCTAGTCTCACAAAGGGAAACAAAACTCTCTTTAGATGAAATGAAATATTTGGGTAGTATTACTGAAGTTATCGTGGTATTACAATAACTTCAGTAGTACCACTTTTATTATCGTGGTATTACAATAACTTCAGTAATACCACTTTTAATATCGTGGTATTACAATAACTTTACAGTATTTACCATCGTACAAGTAAGTCACATTTACAGTTCTTCTATAGCTCAGACATTACATTCCGGTAACCGTTTCTATGTCTTAGCTTATGTAACATCTCGGTAGTATCGAAAATACCACGATAACTTCAGTAATACTACCCAAATATTTCATTTCATCTAAAGAGAGTTTTGTTTCCCTTTGTGAGACTAGCAAAGAATTGTCTGATTGGCTTCACCATAGAAAACCAATTAGGCACACAGTATTTCTTTGATGTCTGCACATAAAAGCGCGCAGCAGAGAAATCTCTATGATTGCAGCAACGAGGAGCTGCTTCTCCTTTGTCTAAGTTAAAGTAATACCACAGTGATAGGTGATAGTGATAGTGGTATTACTATCACTTTAGCCAGTGATTCCATAGGACTGCCCCCGCGGCGTCGCCGCTTGGCGGCGCCCTTGGTCATCCAGGATTTTCCGGATTTCCGGAAGCCATAAATCTCGGCTCCGGTTTATTGATAGCTCATTTTGCTTGCCTCAATGAGAGCTGTCGATTGGTGTATCACACGCCCGGATCCGAGTTAGGCGTGGGAAGATATGGGCTGCGCGAAATCCGGAAATCCAGGCTGCGCGAAATCCGGAAATCCAGGATTTCTGGGATCTCGCGCAGCCCATATCTCACTCAGCCTGGCTCGGCTCCGGCTGAGTAATAGCTCATTTTGCTTGGCTCATTGAGAGCTGTCGATTAGTGTATCACACGCCCGGATCCGAGTTAGGCGTGGGAAGTTGCCCTTTTACGTGACACACGGATGTCACGTTTTCACGTATGTCAACCCCAAATCTGACATTGATAACCCCCCCTAAAATCATGGGTTTTTGGGTGGTACTCGCGAGTTTGGGGTCCGGGACCCCCAAAAAGTGGTTTATTCTGCTGGGGGGGGAGCTTCACCTATCAACTTAGAGGGATCCGATAGTGGTATTACTATCACTACCACTATCACTATCACTTTTGGAATCACTGGTTGGGTTATATTATTAACCAAGTTTATCGATGCGCTCGTAGTGTAAGCTACAATGAATATCCTCATTGTAGCGCTTAATAGTCTTGCTTTCTCCTCTGGTGCACTAAACATGGGTTTACGTCGGCGACAGTCGGAATATAATATATACGAGAGAGTAGTCGAAGAAAAAAGGTTGAGGAACAGTAAGAGTGTCGTAGGATTCAAAAAAAATAACGGTAAGGACAGTCATGGCAGGAATATTGTATGTCTCTAGGAAAGTGTACAGTCAAGCCTTGGCTATAGTGCACCCCACGGGGACCTCAGGGTGACATTAACTTTAAAAAGAGCACTCTAACTCAGGTTTTTTAAGGGGTTTTCATACATTTCTGACCATTCGAAAAAAAGTGGACTATAAATTAGGCTGGACTATAAGTAGAGTGCACTATAAGCCAGGCTTGACTGTATCACAAAATATCGTTGGTAATTTATTATCTGTATGGAAAAAACGTTATGTTCCCAAAAATGTTTTAAAATTAATCGGATTAGCTAGAAAACTAGGGGACACTTTGCCAAAAAGGGGATTATCTCTGAAAATTTTTTCAAAGACAACCCCTTTTTGGGAAAGGGGCCCCCAGTTTTAATAGTTTTTTTGGACTCTTCTCGTTGATTTATATTTTAAGGAACTCAACATTATGGAGATAACCGGGGGCTAAGCCCCTAAATTTAAAAATATTTTTGTGAACATATCGCCAAAACGTATTTAGAATGGGTTTTTGGGAAATCATTTAATGGGGCCGTTTTTCTATACAGATAATATCATGCTCAAGAATATTAACGCAAGACTAGTTGCACACACACAAAAATAAGGCTGGTGGAATTTATTAATTTAATTTTTTTCAAATGTAATTGTTTGTATGCTTGATGTCCTCGTTGTATGTGACAAAGAGGCAAACAACTTTTCTTTGAATGACAATATGGGCTTTAGTGAACGTTAATCTAATGAAACAACTGAAAAGAAAGCAAATCCATTTCAGAATTGACTGGTCATGATTCAATTGGACCCATAACGTTCCGAGAATTTACACTTGCTACATAATTTAGTTTCCATAAACAAATAAAAGTTTGGGATAACATTCTCACTACGCCGGACACATTAACTTTCCCGTTAAATTACTTAATTTTTTATTTGCTACCACCTTTAGCGATAGCACATCACTTTCTGGGGTATAATTCTCTGCCCTTCTGTTGTAAAAGACACCCCAGTAAGTGATAAAGTTTATCTATGGGCCGAACACCTGAGCCTAAGGCCTAATAGACACCTAAACACTACACTATCTCATCATATCTCACCACCCGGTAAGAGCGAAATAATGTGTCAGTGTCTGACATTTCCACTGAGTCTTTGCCGAAAAACCATCAAAGCGTCGACAAGTGTGAAAGCAAGAGTAAGAGGCAGAGAAACAAATAAACTGTTAAAATTCTGTAAGGCTTACACAAGGCAGTCAAGTGACTGCTCTATCCCGAAAATCCCCTACACTTTACTGTTTCTTCGTTTTGCGCAAAATTATGTTTTGGAATGATAATACAACCAAGATATTCGGTATGAAACTGTCGAGATGAGAGATTCAGACACCCAGAATTAGGACCTTAGGGCAAGATTCCTTAAAAGTTCGATGGCTGAAACTATTTTCATGAGAAAAATATGTCAATTTGTGCATTTTAAAGTATTTGTGGACATTTTAATGACAAAATTTTGACATAGAATTTGAATTTGCCCAGTTACTATATAATAAGATATAAAAACACTCACACTCACTTTATTTTTGATTACTTGCGATATACGCAGGCAAAATCACACATATAATCATTGATCACAAAATTGTACGAATAAACAATGTTTCATTCCATAAATAAAAAACATAGTTTTGGTTGATAAAAATGAGGACACGCAACTGAAAATAATTAACAAGCAAGTAAAAATGCGGTTTCGGAGCTTCAGTACGCATCACTATAACAAGGGCGCACATATCAACAACACTCCGACAACAACACTTTCTGGCTCGTGAATGTCGCGGACTGAGCCGCGAGTATGTCCTACAGATCAACAAAGAGTGTCCTTGGTGGGCGATGGTATGGAGTTAGTTAAGGACCCAAGGCGAAACGAGCTCAACACCCCCGGAACCCACCATTTTGCTATTCACGGGCAGTTGGCCGCGTCTGCTCGCGACAATTTCCACTTGCCGTTTCCACTTCCATTTCCATTTTAAACTCTAGATAAAAATTTTAAATTTGTTATATCATTAATGATGTGAGATTTTTTAGGTTACGTTTTTTATTTTTTTCTGGACCTAATATTAAAACAAAAAGCATATATATAGGCCATATAGGTCACAGCAGAATAAAGTAACATAACAATTTTTATTGAACATTTATGCAACACTGTGTTTAAAACTAGCTATCAGTTTAGCAACGAGTTTTCCCTTATTTGGGACCACCCCACTTGTCAGCCTAAATGCACACCCGGCCATAACATTGACGGGAATCAAATATAAGCGTTAAGTTTAGGCTTAAAATGATCCTTAGCCTCTAGACTCAAGCTTAAGGTTAGACTTAAACTTAAGTTTAAGCTTAAACAACCCTTATAAGGCGCCAAACACGGATTTAGGCTTGGGGCTCCGAACAATATGGGGCCTAAGGGACTTAATCTTAGGCTTAAGCTCCTGAACAACCCTTATAAGGCGCCAAACAAGCTTAAGTCTAAGTCTAAGCTTGTTCGCCTGAATCCTAGGGTCATTTTAAGCTATCACGCAAAGCTTAAGCTTAAATTTGAGCTAAGTTATGATCATTTTAAGTGCAAATGCAAAAATTTGATAGCGGTATCAAAATGTCCCGGTATCAAAATATCCGGTATCAAAATGTCCCGGTATCAAAATGTCCGGTATCAAAATACCTCGCTCGAGTGCCTAGATCCAGCCCAGTACCCAGGTCCAGTCCAGTTGCACGGAAATAAAAAATTTTTAAGTTAAGTTTTTAAGCTAAGTTATGATCATTTTAAGTGCAAATGCAAAAATTTGATAGCGGTATCAAAATGTCCCGGTATCAAAATATCCGGTATCAAAATGTCCCGGTATCAAAATGTCCGGTATCAAAATACCTCGCGGCCTCCGGCCGCTCGAGTGCCTAGATCCAGCCCAGTACCCAGGTCCAGTCCAGTGCCCAGGTCCAGTCCAGTTGCACGGAAATAAAAAATTTCGAAAACAATTTCAAAAAAATTTTTTCGTACCCCGGGGGTACCCCGGACAATTTTTTTGACCACGGATTCGGATTCAGCACCATCGAATACCCCCGGGTGCAAAAAATCAGCATCGCAGCGGCTTTGGTTCAAAAATGTCAATTTTTGGCCAAAAAAGCCACTTTTTGGCCCAAAATTTGAAAAATTTGTGAAATGCGCAAGGTTTTTTTTCAATAACTAATACAGCACACCGAGACAAACATTTTGAGCTATCACACACCCCTGTAGCGATCCGGCAAAGTGCCTAACCGAAAGTTGGCAGCCAGTGAAATACTATGTAGGGGATTTTAGTTGATACTTTTTAGTCTATGTGAAACAGTTGTATATTATCCTATATAGTAAGGTAATTTGTTTCTCCGTGACGCTTTTCGCAACTTTTCGAGTTCCGCTCCTTTCTGGACGCACGATACGTCAAAATGCTCCCCGGAGAATTCTAAGAACGAATCTGCAAAAAAAGTTTGCGCACATAAGGTGAATTTCAAATTATGGCCAAAAACGTGTCATTTTTGGCACTTTTTTGCGCTACAAGGAAAACTTTTCGAGTTCCGCTCCTTTCTGGACGCGCGATACGTCAAAATGCTCCCCAGAGAATTCTAAGAACGAATCTGCAAAAAAAAGTTTGCGCACATAAGGTGAATTTCAAATTTTGGCCAAAAACGTGCCAAAAATGGCACTTTTTTGCAACTTTCCGAGAACAGCTCATACGGAGCTGATTTGTTGGCTATTGTGGTTTTCGGGTGTGGGGAATCCGAATCCGGGGTCAAAAAAATTATCGGGGTACCCCCGGGGTACGAAAAAAAATTTTTTGAAAATTTTTTTCAAAACTTTTTTTCAACTTTCCAGTCGCGGCCGAAGGCCGCGACTGAGGGCCGAAGGCCCGAAATAGTCTCATGCTGTTCTACTCCCGAAAAACCCAATCTGACCGCTGATGGCGGTGCGCGAAGCGATGACGAACTCAATCTGACGCTGTGCACGCTCCAAGTGAATTTCGGCGCGAAGCGCCGAAATTCGCTTGTAGGTGCTATTTGAAAGTAATTTACATTGCAGTTTAATTGAGCTATTGATCAAACATATGAGCTATTCATCAAGTAATCACAGGTATTGCAAAAATAATATGGACTGGGTTTATTTTTAAAATATAATTTTTTTGAATATTTCTTTATTTTTATGTTAAAATTTGTGTTTGCGAAGATTGCCTTCTTGCAAACCTGTGCATGGATTCACGCAGATACATAAAATCATAACTATCTTTTCTGCTTGCAAGAGTTGAGACACGGTAGAATGGGGTTAAAATGAATTTCGGAGAAAGAGAATATTTTCTATAGAGATTTTCTTATAAGAAATTTTTAGTATTTGTTTCCAGTACAACTTTGAATTACAAATTTTTTGAATTTTCAGCCTCTAAACGTTTAGTGTTTTTGGCTCGAATTTTAATTTATTTAATCTGAGGTTATTTCAAATAAAAATTTTAATTCCACCCGAAAAGGTTAAGAAATTCTGTAAAAAATTTCTGAGAATTAGCTGATCTGACAATCAAGCTAATTCAATTAAATACTATTCAAATTGCCGCATTTTTAAATGACTATATATATCGAACAATGCCAGCCTTCTTTCCATTGCCTGAAACTTCTTTGTTCGCGAAAAATCTGTCTATTAGATTATTGATTGGTTTCTTTTGTGTGCTAAAATTAATTTTACTAGCGATTTCCTTTTCGACGAAATAGTGTGGGAGCGCTGTTTTCCTATGATTAAGAATAGAGAAGAATTACAAGCCATACAGAGGGGGGGGTTAAATTAGAGAGTTTACGGTAATAATAAAGATGAATTACACTGAATTTATGCGTGAAATTACGCATATTTATACGAATTATTATACCACGTACAAGAATCAATGCATGCGCATAATCCGATTCTGCTGTGACCTATATGGCCTATAAAATAACATTCACAAAATATTAATAGGTGTTAATGTATTTGATCAGAAAACTAAATACTTTTTTAATAGTTCGAGGTATTTTATCAGAATTTTGGGGAGTACATAAATGTAAGCAATATCTATGAAAGGTAATAAAGAAATAAAAATATAATAATAAAGACGAGCTAATAAAAATGAGCTCTGTATACCAAAAATCAGCAAAATCCCACGGTCGGACAATGAAGGGTTAATAAGAGGATTCACGGTATATGTTTTATTCTACACAGAATATGATATCAAATTTATTCTTTTTAACAATCATTTTCAATGAGTAAGCTGTAACTCGGTGAATATATGTCGCTTTATATCTTTGCAATTCGTCATGAACAAATTTTCTCAACTCAGTCTTTCGGCTGCTTTGGCAGCTTTGCAAGTGTTTTCTTGTCCACTTTTTTCATAATTTTATCGATTTCTGACTTCTAAATTTAAAAATTATTAGAAAAAGTTGCAAATTTCAAGTTGCATTTTTCAAAAAAGTACGGCAAACCTACGGAGGGTGGTGTTTTTCCTTAGCGTCCTTGAACACTTTCTTGAGTTGATCAAGGACACTTTGGTACTAGCGCGCTAACGCGCGCTAGCGCGCGGGGAGTCTATATCAGTATGCCCTTTCTATATCAGTATGCCTTTTCTACATCAGTATGCCTTTTCTATATCAGTATGCCCTTTCTATATCAGTATGCCTTTCCTATATCAGTATGCCTTTTCTATATCAGTATGCCCTTTCTATATCAGTATGCCTTTTCTATATCAGTATGCCCTTTCTATATCAGTATGCCTTTTCTATATCAGTATGCCTTTTCTATATCAGTATGCCCTTTCTATATCAGTATGCCTTTTCTATATCAGTATGCCCTTTCTATATCAGTATGCCTTTTCTATATCAGTATGCCCTTTCTATATCAGTATGCCTTTTCTATATCAGTATGCCTTTTCTATATCAGTATGCCCTTTCTATATCAGTATGCCTTTTCTATATCAGTATGCCCTTTCTATATCAGTATGCCCTTTCTATATCAGTATGCCTTTTCTATATCAGTATGCCTTTTCTATATCAGTATGCCCTTTCTATATCAGTATGCCCTTTCTATATCAGTATGCCTTTTCTATATCAGTATGCCCTTTCTATATCAGTATGACCTTTCTATATCAGTATGCCTTTCCTATATCAGTATGCCTTTTCTATATCAGTATGCCCTTTCTATATCAGAATGCCTTTTCTATATCAGTATGCCTTTTCTGTTCTAACTTCACTCACATTCCAGGGGGGAAGGTCGGGCGCTCCGCGCCCGACCACAGGATTGGCTCGCCACCTGCGGTGGCTCTCAAACTCAGACACAGTCTGAGTTTGGCTCAGTCTGAGTTTGGCTCAGTCTAAGTTTGGCTCAGTCTAAGTTTGGCTCAGTCTAAGTTTGGCTCAGTCTGAGTTTGGCTCTCTACACAGAATATGATATCAAATTTATTCTTTTTAACAATCATTTTCAATGAGTAAGCTGTAACTCGGTGAATATATGTCGCTTTATATCTTTGCAATTCGTCATGAACAAATTTTCTCAACTCAGTCTTTCGGCTGCTTTGGCAGCTTTGCAAGTGTTTTCTTGTCCACTTTTTTCATAATTTTATCGATTTCTGACTTCTAAATTTAAAAATTATTAGAAAAAGTTGCAAATTTCAAGTTGCATTTTCAAAAAAGTACGGCAAACCTACGGAGGGTGGTGTTTTCCTTAGCGTCCTTGAACACTTTCTTGAGTTGATCAAGGACACTTTGGTACTAGCGCGCTAACGCGCGCTAGCGCGCGGGGAGTCTATATCAGTATGCCCTTTCTTAATCAGTATGCCCTTTCTTAATCAGTATGCCCTTTCTTAATCAGTATGCCCTTTCTTAATCAGTATGCCCTTTCTTAATCAGTATGCCCTTTCTTAATCAGTATGCCCTTTCTTAATCAGTATGCCCTTTCTATATCAGTATGCCCTTTCTATATCAGTATGCCCTTTCTATATCAGTATGCCCTTTCTTAATCAGTATGCCCTTTCTTAATCAGTAGCCTTTCTATATCAGTATGCCCTTTCTATATCAGTATGCTTTCTAATCAGTATGCCCTTTCTATATCAGTATGCCCTTTCTATATCAGTATGCCCTTTCTATATCAGTATGCCCTTTCTATATCAGTATGCCCTTTCTATATCAGTATGCCCTTTCTATATCAGTATGCCCTTTCTATATCAGTATGCCCTTTCTATATCAGTATGCCCTTTCTATATCAGTATGCCCTTTCTATATCAGTATGCCCTTTCTATATCAGTATGCCTTTTCTATATCAGTATGCCCTTTCTATATCAGTATGCCTTTTCTATATCAGTATGCCTTTCTATATCAGTATGCCTTTTCTATATCAGTATGCCCTTTCTATATCAGTATGCCTTTTCTATATCAGTATGCCTTTTCTATATCAGTATGCCCTTTCTATATCAGTAGCCTTTTCTATATCAGTATGCCCTTTCTATATCAGTATGCCTTTTCTATATCAGTATGCCCTTTCTATATCAGTATGCCTTTTCTATATCAGTATGCCTTTCTATATCAGTATGCTTTCTAATCAGTATGCCTTTTCTATATCAGTATCCCCTTTCTATATCAGTATGCCTTTTCTATATCAGTATGCTTTTCTATATCAGTATGCCTTTCTATATCAGTATGCCTTTTCTGTTCTAACTCCACTCACATTCCAGGGGGGAAGGTCGGGCGCTCCGCGCCCGACCACAGGATTGGCTCGCCACCTGCGGTGGCTCGCAAACTCAGACTCAGTCGGAGTTTGGTTCAGTTTTGGTTCAGTTTTGGTTCAGTTTTGGTTCAGTTTTGGTTCTGAATTTGGCTCAGTCTGGGTTTGGCTCAGTCTAAATTTGGCTCAGTCTAAGTTTGGCTCAGTCTAAATTTGGCTCAGTCTAAATTTGGCTCAGTCTAAGTTTGGCTCAGTCTGAGTTTGGCTCAGTCTAAATTTGGCTCAGTCTAAGTTTGGCTCAGTCTAAATTTGGCTCAGTCTAAATTTGGCTCAGTCTAAGTTTGGCTCAGTCTGAGTTTGGCTCAGTCTAAATTTGGCTCAGTCTAAATTTGGCTCAGTCCAAGATGAATGCTTTCCAGAAAGAGGGGGGACAGGAAAAAACGTTACATACGGGGACAGTGACCCCTAAGAATGCTTCCAGAAAGAGGGGGGACAGGAAAAAACGTTACATACGGGGACAGTGACCCCTAAGAATGCTTCCAGAAAGAGGGGGGACAGGAAAAAACGTTACATACGGGGACAGTGACCCCTAAGAATGCTTCCAGAAAGAGGGGGGACAGGAAAAAACGTTACATACGGGGACAGTGACCCCTAAGAATGCTTCCAGAAAGAGGGGGGACAGGAAAAAACGTTACATACGGGACAGTGACCCCTAAGAATGCTTCCAGAAAGAGGGGGGACAGGAAAAAACGTTACATACGGGGACAGTGACCCCTAAGAATGCTTCCAGAAAGAGGGGGGACAGGAAAAAACGTTACATACGGGGACAGTGACCCCTAAGAATGCTTCCAGAAAGAGGGGGGACAGGAAAAAACGTTACATACGGGGACAGTGACCCCTAAGAATGCTTCCAGAAAGAGGGGGGACAGGAAAAAACGTTACATACGGGGACAGTGACCCCTAAGAATGCTTCCAGAAAGAGGGGGGACAGGAAAAAACGTTACATACGGGGACAGTGACCCCTAAGAATGCTTCCAGAAAGAGGGGGGACAGGAAAAAACGTTACATACGGGGACAGTGACCCCTAAGAATGCTTCCAGAAGGAGGGGGGACAGGAAAAAACCTTACATACGGGGACAGTGACCCCTAAGAATGCTTTCAGAAGGAGGGGGGACAGGAAAAAACCTTACATACGGGGACAGTGACCCTAAGAATGCTTCCAGAAAAAGGGGGACAGGAAAAAACGTTACATACGGGGACAGTGACCCCTAAGAATGCTTCCAGAAAGAGGGGGGACAGGAAAAAACGTTACATACGGGGACAGTGACCCCTAAGAATGCTTCCAGAAAGAGGGGGGACAGGAAAAAACGTTACATACGGGGACAGTGACCCCTAAGAATGCTTCCAGAAAGAGGGGGGACAGGAAAAAACGTTACATACGGCTACATTTTGTCTAAATTTGTCTACATTTTAGCTATATTTTGAGCTCAAATTCGGATTCCCCGCTAAAAAGTACTCTAAAATAGGTACATTTCAAAAAAAGCACCCCTAAGAATGCCCCTCTGAAAAATGAAATAAGCACCCCTAAGAATGGCCTCCAAAAACATGGAAGTTACGGACATCACTAACTTACTATAAGGATTTGCCACTCAACACTTTAGCAAAACCAAGTGGCTGAAATAGGCGATTTGTCAATTTATCCAAGACTAAGATTTAAGCTAAAATACGCCACTTTTTTAAACACTTACCACTCCGTCCCCGCCGGGTGGCGGACCTTTTGGCTTAGTAGCGTTCACGAGAACGGCAAACAGCAATACAATCACCAAAGACTTGTACATTTTTAAAAATCTGAAAAGGGACTTTTAAATTCAAATAAAATTGACAATAATCAAAAAAGAAAGTGGTATAAAATCACAAAAAATCTCGTTACTTTTGACTATTGAACATACCGTAAACTCTCTAATTTAACCCCGGGGTAGAATTATTCAAACGAACTCTATGAGTGGGCAAGATTAGAGGGGATAAAAATAGATGGATTAGAATTAAACTGATGTATTTTTCGGTACATTTTTTTCTTTAAGCGCGCTATTTTTTATATGACTTAGCATATGATGTACCATCGGCGTCGGAGGGGCCAGAAACGAGAAACACTATTTTTGTGCCTCCCCAATAACTGGTGTCTGTACCTACCCCCTAAATCGACCCCGGCGAGTTCAAATCCGGTCTCAGGTTTTGCGTGGTCCTAACACGAAAGTTGGAAAAGTGCATTTTTGGCCTAAAAACGTCCAATTTGCCATCTTTGAGCCCCAAAATTTGCATAAAAACAGAGAAATTGAAATTTTACCTACAAAATATGTTCGCCCATTTGCACAATCATAGAAAAAACATTTTTGATTTTTTCGATTTCATGTTTTTTGACCCCCTATATAAGGAACAACGTTTAGTCCCACACAGAGTACCGAGCCCATTTTTGGACCAGGTAACAAAATTGATTAATAATTAAGTTAGTCTAAAGTGCGAAGTATGAAGAAGAATGTGATAAGACAACTGTTCACTGAAACTTTATATAGGAGAGTTCATGTATCGAAAGAATTGTTTGCACAACAGTTCCAGAGGCTTCTGTCACCCCAAATTCTGGAGTTGACTTCCAAATGAAGAACTAAAACGTGCGCGAAAACAAACATAATGATCACTTGAGGTGAATTCACCTGTCAAAATTCAAATCTAAAATTCTAAATCAAAACGTTCTAGAACTTTGAAACGAACCCAAAAATTTACCTTTGTCACGAATATCTATATCAGCTAAGCAAAAGAAATTCACAAACTAGAGAGAATATTGCACTAACCTATATTCGAATGGTATAATCCAGGTGCTAAGTCTATGGGTCATCCAACCTACAATCAATCATTCGGTTGGAAGCAATTGAACAAACAAGCAAATCATTGAATTGGCCTTTTGTTCTTGATCTTTAATTTGGTAAACAAGAGAGAGTGGCGTGTCTTCGGCGCAATGTTTCTACCTGATCTTTAGTCAAGACTTGAAGATATCTCGGGTAAGTTTACAAATTATTTCAGCCTCCGGATTTCGCTGATGTGTTGATTTTCGCTGGTGTCATTCAACAACTCAAGGATGTGCACAACAATGAAAGGCCTCTCTATATAGGTCACCTAAACTTTACCTTTAGTCGAAATAAAAACACTACAATGGAATTTATTTGGAATTTACTCAAAAATATTTTTATAAGAACGGCGAATATGCTTTTGCTAGACTCGCTAGAGTTTCAGTCTAAACGTGATGTCAGTCTAAATATGAGAATCAAATCTGCTGTTAACGTGATCAAGTATCCAGTATCTTAAAAATCTGAAAACACAAATCACAACACACGTTTTTTAATACCCGAGTAGCAAAATCCGCGTTTATTTTGGCTACTTTTACCTTTATAATTTAGGTAATGCAAATATTTATCAATACGATAGAGTAATTCCAAAAAATTATGTTTGAAAAGAGGCGTACAACAGGCACAGCGCAGTAAATTTTTACGTGGGTCATTGACCGGAAAGAGTAAAACTGAGCTAATTTTTGATTAATTTTTACATCTGATTGTCTCTCTCTATAGTCATTACTGTCTTTGGTTGTCCGGCAGACCTTCAATATCCAACTGAATGTGCTCTTGAATCAGATGTAAAAGTACAGTGACATCGAAAAACTCACTCACATATATTGTACATTGGTTCAGGTACCTCACTTGATTATAGACGTGATGCGGGTTGTGCGTCTGGTGGGGCCGGTGAAAGTAAGTATACAACTTTTTGTAGTATATTTACAAAAACGACTAAAAACTGCTCCAAATCGAACTGTTCCGTTCAACAATGACTCAAACACTACGACTACCCACAATGCATGTATTGCTTTTCTTAAACTGAGATTTTTAGTGAATTTCAACCCGTAGGGTGGCCATTTCGTCCCTTAGGATCGACCCTAGGACAAAATAATGTCAAATTCGAATCCAGCGGGGTCGAAAACCTATACGCAGTACAAAATCCCAGCGTAAAAAACGGCCGGGAATGCGTCAATATATAATAGATACAAAAATCAGATATAAAAAGAGAAAATCAGATACAAAAAGAAGTCATTTAGATACAAAGAAAAGTTATGCCCACTTTTGGCTTGAATTACCGTTTTTTGTTGAAACTTATCTTCTTTTCAATTTTCTTTTTTCGTTTCAAACATCGTTTTTCCGAATTTTCTGCTTTTTTGCTTATCTTTTTGACGAGCATAGCGAATCCTTATGGGTGCGAATGCTGTGTCTCCCACTTTTTCGAGCAAATAACAAATAAAAACAAGTAAAAAACTAATCTTTATTGGCAGTCTATTCTTCAGCTTAAGCTTAAACTACAAACTTAATCACAAACTTACACCTCCGTTCCAGGTCTGTCGGATTCTTCTGAAGTTCCCGCTGGTTCTGACAAAAGCAACAATCTGAATCCTACCACGAAATCCGAATTGAAGCGCGATTTGAACAAACTTCAAGACGAGCTTCGAAAGATAATGGCTCAATTTGGTGGAAGCACCAGCAAATGAACCAGAAACTTTTATTTTGTAATCATTCCAGAAGATTGGAGATTTTGATCACAGTTTAGAATAAAACTTTTTATCAGTGAGAATTATTTCTCAATCAATGAGTTGCAAGATATGGAATTTACAGCAAACGACGACATACAATTTGATTCATTAATGTCTATTTCTCTCATTCATGTTCAATGTATACGGCGAGGTGAAAGGACATTAGGGACGAAGCTCCAGCCATTCTCGGTTTTTGGTATGCCCTCGATGCAATCAACGAACACATTCAGTTTTGCGTACTTCTTCAATAGAACAGGAGCCCAACATTCCTCGATGCCATTGAGCAGGACAAAACATAAATATCCCAACTGAAAAAGAGTAAGAATAGAGTAAGGATCGTTTCTTATGTTTTTCAGAATCTAGACGCAAAACTGGGGTATGCGTATTTTTTTTCCAGACCACTTTTGTTAGGAAGAAATGACTTAAAATTTGAGTCAAACAATACCTACTTTTCGAAAAAAAATGATGATTTTTTGGATAGTTCGCAATTTTGGCGATTTTTCGAAAAGTAGGTGTTGTTTGACTCAAATTTTGAGCCATTTCTTCCTAATAAAAGTGGTCTGGAAAAAATACGCATACCCCGATTCTGAAAAACATAAGAAAAAATTTCAGTTCTGAAAAAAAATGTGTTCCCAAGACCTTTTAGAATGACAATTTTGACGGAAAAATTTTTGCTCTTTCGCTACTGCTCTTATTTCGTTGTTGTAATCACATGAATGTTAGTCAGTGATAATAATGTAGTACTCGGCGAGTACTACATACTTACAAATAACATTAGTAGCCGATATGGCTTTAATAAAAAAATTTGCCCCGGCCCCGTTCGGCAGTAGTGTGCACTGCCCCTTTAAAGACACACACTTAAGATCCAATCTCAAGTCAATAAGATGAGACATCTCTTGTGTATTACCGCATTCACTTATCTGCAACTGTTACAAGTGTACTTTGTTACTGCTTTCCCAAATTATTGATTTTGTCAGTCTGGATCTGAACAAAGTAAGCTATGTTTTAAAATTATTGATGAAACACGAAATGTTTCAAGTGAATCTCAAATGACTTTTGGTCGAAAAATTTGAAACAAGGGAGAAAAAAATCTCGGAAGGAAACACCTTCCAAGCTTCTGCTCCCAGCAGCATCATTTCTCCTTGCAGGATAAATGACCTGTCATTGAGCTACCATTACTCGACCTTCTAGAATGTTCGATATAACAAAAAGGGTGTTTTAAAAGTACAAATTGATAATCGAATAAAAACATGGTAGTTTCATATAAAAATACCTGCTAATATCTAGTGCTCCAGAGAAGCCTGTAGAATAATGTCCTGAAACATAATGTTAATGTCCTTAATCAGTGATGTCAATATCTATGAAAAACTATAGTATAGTTTGGTAAATTATAGTTTTTTATGGATATTGCCTGCTTCTTATCACTACTTCTGGAATTCTCTAAAAAGCGAGTAATCACTTTTTTAATTAATCTGTAAGCGAGAAAGGAACAATTGGCTCTAATATCAAAACTAAAACCCCAAATATCATTGTTTCAGATTGCGGTTTCCCAAAATTCATGTGTTTTAAAATTTGCTATATTTGTGAAGCCACCGATATATTTAGGCAAAATACCTGGTAAGTGACACCTGCTGTTTAAGCATAAATAATTTATTTATTCATATTTACATTTTCAGAATGTCCAAAGGGAATGGCACGAAGCGGAAGTAAGTGTATGATTCTTACCGTAATTTTGCATAATTTAAACATCATTCGTAGTTTCAAAATTACATTAACGATTATTTTCGAAAATTTTTAATAAAGGTCATAGGAATAAAATAGTAATCACTTATCAAACGTCAGATTCAAATTAGCGCAAGTTGCCTGGAAGATTTGCAAAAGAAATTACAGATTTTTTAACTTAATTTGTACCAAAAACTGTCAATTTTAGAGTGCTTTATCTCCTCCGGCATTTCCTTCTGCATTGATCCAAAGCAAACCTATAAGAATGGAGTATGCTGTATGTTTTATATTAAACATCGAAATAATCGTGATAAAATTGGGTTATAGTGACTAGACTAATTGTATACAGAGAAAATAAGATACCTTAAACTCTCTAATTTAACCCCCCCTCTTGTTTTACCCCCCCCTAATACCCCCTCTAATCTCGTATAAATGCCTTCTGTGACATCCATTATGCTAATGTTAACTGCTACTACGCATTATATACCGTAAGCTCTCTAATTTAACCCCGGGGGTATAATTATTCAATCGACCTCTAGGGGGCAGAATTAGGGGGGGGTAAAACAAGAGGGGGGGTTAAATTAGAGAGTTTACGGTAGTACTGTTTTGAATTATCATTGTAAAGAAGTCATTTGAGGAAAGTAATACTATTTTTTACTATTATTTTCTCTGTAAGCAATCAACTTTTTCTGCAACACAACCTATCACTGAGTATTGTTACACAAGCAATATCTAAACACCTGACAAAAATGAGTGAGTTAAAATAGAAACATCGATATTACTTGGGCAACGAGAAAATTCATTTTCAAGTAATAAAAATAAATATGTGTGTGTGAGTTTTTACACTTTTCACTGACGTTTGACAATTTTTTATTTTTGCTTTTGAGTAAAACAATTTTTTATTATCGAGTTTTCATTGTTAGAGTTTCACTCATGGAATATCTCTAAAAAATATCCTAAGAATAATTGCAGAGGCACACTATTAGGTTTATACACACTCATACGGGTGTGAAAGTTTACAGGCCAAGCAATGCATATGCCTTATGCATATGCCCTATGCCCTATGAAAGGCCCCAGGATTCTGATGAAACCGACGGAAGTTCGGATGAAAGCACGATATTTCAACAACCGGATGAAAATGGATCGAACTGGAAAAACACTAATAAATACATTTTTTTGAAACAATGCTTCCGTACCTTTTTGCTTTTTTTGCATTTTTGGTCGAATAAATAAATAATCAATAAAGCAAACCTGGATATATATGAAAGACATTCGAGAATCGCCCAAAATTTCGCTTCCGTTGAAAATTGTTCAATGTCCATATTTACGGATGTTTTTTATTACGAATTTTCCGATAGATGGAAAAATTTGTAAAATATCCACAAAAATTTACATTTGTTCCATTTTTTGGTTTGTTCAGTTCCATGAGAAATTCTTATGAAATTTTGTTCTCGGTTTCCAATAAAATTTGTAGAAGTGGCCCTTGTAAAATTATTTTATAGCCAGGTCTTCAAAATACCTGGAAAATTAATAGCTTTGTTATATTTACCTGGAAACCAAAGAAGATAACTATTTTTCCGAGGCACAAGTAAAATATAAGTATGGAAGCAAAAAGAAATGGATGTCATCAAAAATTCGTCATGCAAACAAATACCGTGCATTTATTTTCTAAAATTCACCTGTCCAAATACACCGACTATTCAAAATCAGACTGCGGGCGCTTAAAATTTGATATCTACCCATAGCTATAGTCCTTATTCAGCGGCCTCAGCTGCGGCTTTTCGTCATCCTAGAAAATTCTAGATTGAATGATTTGTAACATTTATATTTTATTTCGATTCCAATATTTTTGTCGTTCACCTTTTACTTACGAGCAAAAAATTTACCCTCAAAATTGTCATTCTAAAAGGTCTTGGGAACACATTTTTTCTCAGAACTGAAATTGTTTCTTGTGTTTTTCAGAATCTAGACACAAAACTGGGGTATGTGTATTTTTTTCCAGACCACTTTTGTTAGGAAGAAATGACTTAAAATTTGAGTCAAACAATACCTACTTTTCGAAAAAAAAAATGATGATTTTTTGGATATTTCGCAATTTTGGCGATTTTTCGAAAAGTAGGTGTTGTTTGACTCAAATTTTGAGCCATTTCTTCCTAATAAAAGTGGTCTGGAAAAAATACGCATACCCCGATTCTGAAAAACATAAGAAAAAATTTCAGTTCTGAAAAAAAATGTGTTCCCAAGACCTTTTAGAATGACAATTTTGACGGAAAAATTTTTGCTCTTTCGCTACTGCTCTTATTTCGTTGTTGTAATCACATGAATGTTAGTCAGTGATAATAATGTAGTACTCGGCGAGTACTACATACTTACAAATAACATTAGTAGCCGATATGGCTTTAATAAAAAAATTTGCCCCGGCCCCGTTCGGCAGTAGTGTGCACTGCCCCTTTAAAGACACACACTTAAGATCCAATCTCAAGTCAATAAGATGAGACATCTCTTGTGTATTACCGCATTCACTTATCTGCAACTGTTACAAGTGTACTTTGTTACTGCTTTCCCAAATTATTGATTTTGTCAGTCTGGATCTGAACAAAGTAAGTTATGTTTTTAAAGTATTAGTGAACCTCGCCTCGAATATCACATCTCCCAACCTTCTGCTTGGTGGTAGATGACCTATCACCGGCCTACCGTTACACTACCTCCAAGAATGTTCCAAAAATATTCAAATTCAATCAGAAGCAGTGAACATGGAATTCAAACTCCATCTTCTTTTATAGTAAGTCCGCTCCTTTTGGGACGCATGATATGTCAAAATGCTCCTCTGGGAATTCTAAGAACGAATCCGGAAAAATTTTTTAACGGTGATCTCAAAAAAGGCCACTTTTTGCGCAAAAAGTGTCATTTTTGCCACATTTTTGGGCTACAAATGAAAGTTTCACAGTTCCGCTCCTTTTGTGGCGCATGATATGTCAAAATGCTCCCCTGGAGATGCTGAGACGGAATCCGGAGAAATTTTTTAACGGTGATCTCAGAAAGTGGCTTTTTTGGCCAAAAATGGGCATTTTTAAAACCAAAGCATATACACGGCTGATTTTTTGCACCCGGGAGTTTTCGACGGTGCTGAATCCGAATCCGGGGTCGAAAAATTTATCGGGGTACCCCTGGGGTACGGAAAAAAATTTGTTCTGAAAATTTTTTTTACAAATTTTTTGAACAATCGGAAAACCCGTTCGAGCGGCCGAAGGCCGCTCGGGCACCCCTGACAAAGCCACTGAGGGCATACTTATTTACCCCGAACAACCCAACTCTAACCGCAGATGCACGCTACTCGCTTCCTAGCTAAGGAGGAACCGCGAAGCGGCTCCGTCTCAGCTAGTCTACACATATACTTTGGATTTGTTCCCTTTACTGTTAGTATACACAATGGCATACCAACGAAAAAGGAAACAGTTTTGTGAAGATATATCAGAAACGTAGATTATTGATTGCCAATAATATTGTGGTGAAGTTAGGCCTATATAAGGCATGCACACTAATATCCTGAGCGAATATATCCAAGGTTTAAGGAAGGGCTCAGGATCCCGGGTGACAGAGTTTACCAGGGGAGATCCCACGGGTCTCCCCTTTTACTGCTTCACTATAATAACAAAGCTAAAACCCTAAATATCATTGTTTCAGGATGCACTTTCCCAAAATTCTTTGTTCCGATCCAAGTGAGCGTTGCATGGGAGGAACTTGCTGTATGTTGTAAGATATGCTATATTTTCAAAGCCACCGGAATATTTAGGCAAAGTACCTGGTATGGCACCTTATATGGGCTGGAGTAAGTGACACATTCTATCTATTGGCTAAAGTCATATATTCCGGGTAAACAAGTCAGAACGCCAACGCATACCAATTCAAACTCCTCTTTTCCAAAGGGAAAAGAGAAGAAGAGTTGGGTCTTTTCTTTCAAAAGAGAAGAGTTGACCCAACTTGTTTACCCGGAATATATGACTTTAGCCAATAAGTATAAGTAATTTCCATGTTTAGAATGTCCAGAAGGAACGGTATACGACGGAAGAAAGCAAATGATTCTGATTGACTCTGATTGTATGTTTTTCAATGTATATTGCTTCTGATCACTGCTCCTAGAATATTCTAGAAGACGAGTAATGGTCCAAATTAATGCTGAGAATCTGGGCTTCCGATTGAGCCATTATTCGTCTTCTAGAATGTTTTAGAAGCAGTGATAAGAAGCAAATATGATATATTATTTGGGTATGTATCATGAAATTCGTCTTTCAAAATATATGTCGATGAGAAGTGCTTTATGAGAGACATATCCTAATTTTTGCTCAAAATTGGTAATAAATTGTGCATTTTAGCTTGCATTGGCTACTGCGTTGATCCAAGTCAAATCTGTACGGATGGAGTATGCTGTATGTGAAATGTTTAATATAAAATGTTTCAAATTAATGAAATTGCGTGTTTAAAATCAAATAGGATGGACAATGCCTATTTTCTGTGATAACGTATTGCGTCCCAGGATCATTGGACCCCTATATAGTGAATATATAAAATTTTTGTAAAAGTGATAAAAATTTCAAAAATTTTTAAAATTGTTTGAATCAGCGTTAATCGGCAGTCCTTTACAAGGTATGGTCCAAAAAACTCATTTACAGGTCAGAAAACGTATGGTCCCTTTGAAGGTTCTGATGATGGCAACGATAATTCAACTGGTGCCACGACGTCCAATTTACAGAATCAACTGAGCAAAATTGAAGATGAGCTGCAAAAAATGAGAACTATGCTCACCGGGTAATGCGAAAATGAATCGAAATTTATCAGGAAAAAACTAACAAATGAGTTTTTGTGAAAAAATTTGATAATTATGACTTTATGCATCTGTTCGGAGTGAATAAATAAAATGTAAGCAAGTATATTTGCAGGACGCTCTCTTGGAAATAAAACGGGTATCGTTTTTCCTCTAATTGAACACCCATTCAAATTGGCGCTCGAAATGGCGAAGCTTGGCAATCCACTTTATAGCTTCTAGAAAATTCTGAATTTGAAATATGTTGTATCCTAAGTCCTTAGCTGGAACATATCACAAATTCAGAATTTTTATGAAATTTAGAAACCTAGAAAATGGCCTTGGCGTAATCTTGGCGTTCTGCCGAGGAGAACTAAACTCATAATCCATCCACATGGAAATGGTGAGGTTGTGATATACCTACAACTTTGTCACACAAAACTGCCCTTTTATAATATGTTCCCTGTTAGTTTTGTATTTCCGTATAAACCGTGTCAAGTGGCTTATGTTGGCTAAAAATGGACACTTCTCCCTTTTTTTCTGTCAAACCAAGTTCAAAAAAGGTTTCTCCGTACAATTCTGGACGTAATAGGCGGTTTTCTCAACTTTAAAAAATAAATTTTGGGTCCATATTTTAGGTATCTTTACTATTATTGTCCTTATGATTTATACACAAAGAAGTTTTTCGGATTAGAGACTGAAATTTGTATAAAAAACGGGTCCTGCAAAAATCATTCGGATTAGAGACGTTTGACTGCGCTCCACTGTGAAAAGACTACAGTCAAGTCTCGAAATAACATATCTCGGAACAACGCGTTTCTCGGAATAACGCGGATTTTGTCCGGTCCAGTACATTTTATTAGTAAAAATGAAAAAATTGCCTCAGAATAATTTGAAAAAATAGGGCTCCCTTTTGTTTTTTCGGGCACCGCCGCAGACGGTGCCGAAGAAAATTTTACATGAAATTTTTCGTATTTTTAAACCATTTTAACAAAAATTTAGCAGAAAATAGCTAAAAATGGCTAAAAACAGCAAAATTATTGCCTGAGATGGATATAAAGTTCAAAAAACACATTTTTGTGACGTGTTACGCTGTAAAATAGGGAGTCTCGGAAAAACGCGGGTCCCGGACTAACGCGGATTTCGAATTATCGACATATGATGAAAGAATTGTTAGATTCATAGCCAATTTCTTAATTACAAAATTTTTTACTAGCTAAAATTTTGCATGAAACGTATTCGATTTTCTGTCTTGTGACTTCCTATCTTAAACTACTTTGGTTTACGAACTTTGAATATCAACATATCATTCAAGATTATATAAACCATTGTGGGAAAATTCCCATACCATAAAAACTTGAAACGTTTGGGCTACTAAATATCAGGAAATAAATAAATGGAACAAATATCAAAATTTGTAGCGGAACACGAAATAGTTAAATCTCTGTGAATGCAATCGTAATAAACTGCTTGCTCGTTACATATAGTTTTAGTATACGTAAGTAGTAGTATACGTATTAGGCAGGGTTTCAAATGTTAGAAAGTTGTTGCATGAAAATGCATTCAGTATAAAAAAAATTCAGCAAATTTTTGAATTTCCAAAACTGACTAGTCATTTCCGGAAATTACTGATTTCCAAAATTGTATGTAACGTATATAACTTTTTGATACGTAGGGTACGAATAAATCATTTCATCCTGTGTTTCAAAAAATGACAAAAACCCGATTTTATAGCGAAATATTGAACTCAGCGCTGCTTAGTTTGTTCTTATGTCTAATTTTTTACTGCTGCTTTGATTTGAAACGCTGTGCTTTAAGTTTTGTACTTAATAGTGAATTAAACAATTTTTAGGTTCAAATTCATTCAGCAGGCGGGAAATTCAGTAAATTCATAAAATTTTAACTAGCTGATTGTTTGAAGCCTATGTTGAAAAAGACATATTTAAAGCGCCGACAGAACGAATGACCATATTTGGCAAGGCCGCTGGACCTGACAGAGCATCCATATTGGGCTTCACCATCGCAGATTTTATCCAACATTTTCTAACTACATTATTTTCTGCTACCAGCGTAATTCTTTTTCTGCGAATTTTATTACTTTACAACTTACGACGTGATAAATTACGCGTCAAAAAATTATCCAGGTAAGGTGTCAGGTGGTATTTTAAGAATACAAGGAGTTGTACCATGAACTTACGACCCAGGATTGAACAAAAAATTTTGGGGCTTTGGCGATTATGGACGGAATTCGCTGTTTTTGGCATTATAGAAACAGTTTTAGAGCGTGGAGTTATTGTTTTAGAGTATTTTAGACAAACATGGACTATTGATAGAAAAATGTGCCCAAAGTCGCAAAAACCCGTTCAAATTGCCACCTTTTATTGTGACTTGTTGACAATTCGTCAATTGGCTTGCGTAGAGATAGTGCGACATCCTTTTGAGCATCGCCCCATAGAGATTTCGCATTTGGCCCATATCGCAATGAGGTTTATGACCTGCCGCCTAACCACTGCCTGCTGTGTCTTTTTCCCACCAAAGTTTTAAACAAAGGACCAAATTGACCTTTAATTTAAAAAATCAGAATTGAATTAAAAAATCAGATTTAAGTACAAGACCTCTATTTCAGGTGCATGATCTCCTACTTGTCATGTAACGTGTTAGGAATGACCATACAATCGATATATTTCGTCTTACAAATCGCACTTATGCGAGATCTTGCGGAGTGGATCGACAACGTCATCCCCATTATGAATTATACGTTTGGCATTCCAATGTTCTTTTTGGCTCTGGAACGGTGCTTAGGTATCCAAATGGCAACAAGATTCACTCCAAAACTGAAATCTATACTTCTAATTGTCAACCTCGTTTTCAATCCAGGTGACAGTCTTTTATACTAATGAAAAATTACAATCATGCTGGATTGAAAAGACCACGTTTGAATTGGCGGCTTTGGCGCGGTGGCACCGATTCACTTCTGGAACATTCCAGAAAAGTGAGTAATGACTCGTATTAATACTGAGACTCTGGGCTTTCAATTAAGCCTTTACTCACCCTTCTAGAATGTTCCAGAAGTGGTTTGGCGCAACCGCACGAAAGCCACCAATTCAAACGTGGTTTTTCCAATCCAGCGTGATTTTATATAGCTTCAACAGTGAACATTTAAAAACTAAAAATTACTATTTTGGGCAAAACTATGGAATTTTTCAAAAATTTTTTTCGTGGCCTTAATTTTCAGGGATTTTGATTGCCGCATTCTTCGTTGACTTTTCTTTTGATGTGCTGTGGATTTTGTTCGGACTAAAAATAGTCATCGGAATCTTGAACGCATGTCTTTGCATTTTTCTCGTCTGGAAACTCCGACAAATCGGAATGGCCACGGTAAGCCAAATACCTATACTATAAGTGATCATTGATCACTTTGATTTTGTAAATATTTTTTCAACCAATTTGTGTTTCAGAGTGATGCCATTGTCAGGAATACAGCAATTCTGGAAGTGTTTCTGGAGTTTTTACCAAATTTCGCCAGTCAAATGCTCTATTATGTAAGTGATTTATACGAGTTCCAAGAAATACCGTAAACTTTCTAATTTTGATTATTCATATTGAATTGTTCAATCAAGCTTTAGGGGTCAGAATTATAGGAGGCAAAATTAGAGAGTTTGAATGAGGGTTTTTCAATCCTGCCACGAAAACTAAAGTAGGATTTGTGAGCATCATTCCTCCCCCTCATTCCTCCCCCATGTTTTAGACGTTTAGTTTTGGTATCGTTTGGGCAGATGGCCAAAAAGGTTCCAATAAATTGGCATTTTGTTGTTTTCCAAAAAATGACATACCAACGTCTGACTCGTGGTCAGCATGTCGAAAACCCCCGAGTGCGATTGCATATGGCTTGACGAAGCCAGCTCGATATAAGCGCAACCTCAATACCATCATTACACCATACACTATCAATCATTTCCGAAAGGCTTAGTTAAGTTATATCCAGTTCTCTTGTTCTTTTTCCATTCCTCAAATTTTTCAATTTTATTTGAAATGTTGCAAAAGCTTATCATTATGCATTCCAGCTCACTTCTCGCGAGACATATTTGGTCATCGTATCTTATGTATTTTACCTGTCGTTACCTTATCTCACACAGAGTCTAAGTGCACTGATTTGTGGGATCATCTACAATAGAGCATTGTCCGCAAAACAGAAGACTGTTGTCATCACCATCAGCTCAGCTATGATGAATAACACGAATACAGTATCGATACATCGGCCGCTACATTAGTATTGCGCATTGCTTGTAATAGTTTAAAATGAGCGAAACTTAATCTTGTACCAAATTTTTTTCAACGGCAAATTTTGCGATACAAATCTTAATAATATACCTTTCGATTCAACTCGCCTAGAGGAACAGCAGAATTTTTTATTTAAATTCGGAGCTATGAAAATTCTAACTTTATGACACCTTAAAGTTAAGGGATCAATGACCATCTTATATGATGTCTTAATTTTGAGGGGTTAGATCATGGAAATATTTCGGTAAGTGCAGGAACTTTCTTCCCTAAACATAACATTAAAATTGTAAACGGTTCCAGAAGAATAATTTTTTGCGTAGAGTTCAGTTGAAATTGTTAAGCTACTTGATAGTTCAATTTCACTTACATTGGTTAAAGCAATTTACTAACACCATGGTTAGTATCGTCAGCTACCGTATTCCTGTAATTACTAGCCCCGTGAGAGGTTCAATTCCGTTTGGCAAAATTGCTAACAGAGAGGAAAAATATATTGCTATCATCTCGTCTACATCAGATTTGAGCTAGGTGGCCAAAAAAGCGGGTAAAAATATAGATTCCATGGGTAAAAAAATAGAAATGGGACTTCATCCGGGGATAGTAATTTCTAATTAGAACGAGGAAGTTTATAAATTTGTCATTTTTAATGGAACTTAATTTTATGGATTACTGGGTCTTTTTATTTTTCTACGAATTTTTATTTTGGTAGAAAATAAACACATTTTGGTATTATCCTTATAGTAAGTTAAAGCTGTCAGATGTCCGATGGGATATGATGTTTTGGGAAGTGCATTCTTAGGGGTGCTTAGTTTTAGACAGGTACCTAATTAGGGTAATTTTTAGCGGGGAATCCGAATTTGACGTCAAAATATAGCTAAAATTTAAACAAATTTAGACAAAATATAGCTAAAATGTACCTAAATTTTCGTTTTCCACTGCTATTTTTCGTGTCCGAAACGGTTTCAGGAGGGAGTGCTTTTATCCAGTGCTTATTTTTCGTGTCCGAAACGGTTTCAGCAGGGACTGCATTCTATCCAGTGCTTATTTTTCGTGTCCGAAACGGTTTCAGCAGGGACTGCATTCTATCCAGTGCTTATTTTTCGTGTCCGAAACGGTTTCAGCAGGGAGTGCTTTTTATCCAGTGCTCATTTTTCGTGTCCGAAACGGTTTCAGCAGGGACTGCATTCTATCCAGTGCTTATTTTTCGTGTCCGAAACGGTTTCAGCAGGGACTGCATTCTATCCAGTGCTTATTTTTCGTGTCCGAAACGGTTTCAGCAGGGACTGCATTCTATCCAGTGCTTATTTTTCGTGTCCGAAACGGTTTCAGCAGGGAGTGCTTTTTATCCAGTGCTCATTTTTCGTGTCCGAAAGGGTTGGGGTTTTTCCAGCCAGGGAAAACTTTTGGGGCTATTCTATCCAGTGCTTATTTTTCGTGTCCGAAACGGTTTCAGGAGGGACTGCATTCTATCCAGTGCTTATTTTTCGTGTCCGAAACGGTTTCAGCAGGGACTGCATTCTATCCAGTGCTTATTTTTCGTGTCCGAAACGGTTTCAGGAGGGACTGCATTCTATCCAGTGCTTATTTTTCGTGTCCGAAACGGTTTCAGCAGGGACTGCATTCTATCCAGTGCTTATTTTTCGTGTCCGAAACGGTTTTTCCAGGTCACCAAGGGAACTGCATTCTATCCAGTGCTTATTTTTCGTGTCCGAAACGGTTTCAGCAGGGACTGCATTCTATCCAGTGCTTATTTTTCGTGTCCGAAACGGTTTCAGCAGGGAGTGCTTTTTATCCAGTGCTCATTTTTCGTGTCCGAAACGGTTTCAGCAGGGAGTGCTTTTTATCCAGTGCTCATTTTTCGTGTCCGAAACGGTTTCAGGAGGGACTGCATTCTATCCAGTGCTTATTTTTCGTGTCCGAAACGGTTTCAGGAGGGACTGCATTCTATCCAGTGCTTATTTTTCGTGTCCGAAACGGTTTCAGCAGGGACTGCATTCTATCCAGTGCTTATTTTTCGTGTCCGAAACGGTTTCAGGAGGGACTGCATTCTATCCAGTGCTTATTTTTCGTGTCCGAAACGGTTTCAGGAGGGACTGCATTCTATCCAGTGCTTATTTTTCGTGTCCGAAACGGCTTATCTAAATCAGTCAGAGACACAAATCAGTCAGAGACACAAATTAGTCAGAGACCCAAATAAGTCAGAGTCACTAATCAGTCAGAGACACAAATCAGTCAGAGACACTAATCAGTCAGAGACACAAAACAGTCAAAGACAACAGATTAGTCAGAAGGAGCGGCCGAAGGCCGCGACTGTCGACCTCACCCTAACCATATACGCGAGACGCCGGAGGCGGCGAGCCAGTCCTGTGGTCGGGCGCGGGGCGCCCGACCTTCTCCCTTGGAATGTGAGGGAACTTAGAACATATAGGCATAATATACACAAAACTTTTAATAGGACTCCCGTAGGGAGTCGAATGAGGGCCGAAGGCCCGAAATAGTCTCATGCTGCTCTACTCCCGAACAATCCTTACTCCCGAACCCAATCTGACCGCTGACGGCGGTGGGCATACTGATACAGACGAGGGCATACTGATGGCGGTGCGCGAAGCGATGACGAACCCAATCTCCCGCTGTGCACGCTAACCGCTTCCTAGCGAAGTGAGGGCCGCGAAGCGGCCCCACTTCGCTAGTTTTTTACCTATTTCTGTCATCAAATCGATATTCCAACACCATACATCAACTCCATAACTACATAAAAATTATTGTGGTATAGTTTCTGAACATTTTATACAAATTTGTGTGTTGCAACTAATTGGCTACATTTTTAGCGCGAACATTTTTAGCGCGAAAGTAATGTCAAAAACAAGCCTTTTTATTTCCAGTCTCCGAATTATAACCACATCTCAAAAAACATATTTCTAATAGCCTAATATTCGATTCAACTTTCAGTTCCGTTAAACTAATGACCATATTAGGCGAAATGGCCCAGTCCGAGAGAGCATCCATACTGGGCTTCACCATTGCCGATTTTATCCAGCATATCTTGTCCATGCTATTTGCCATGATCAGTGTACTCTTATTCTCACGTACATTACTATTCTACATTTTCCGACGACACAAATTGCGTGTTAAGACAATATATAAATCCTGGTGAGATTTGAGAGAACATAATGAATTTTAACGCTACAGTAAATCCTAGATATCCGAAACGATTTATAGCCAATTTCTGCTAGAATTCTGACCAATTTCTGATCCGGAAACTGAATTTGCGTTTTTAATTACTAAAAAATAAACAAAACGTACTTTTCGGAAATTCGTTACTTTACAATCTAGCAACTAAGTGAAAACTTTGGAAATTTCTCGAATAGTTTTTGAACTTATGGGTTTAGTCCTGGAATTTTTCGGTCCACAACACCTTTAATTACAAAACTCAACTTTTCAGGTGCATGATCTCCTACTTGTCATGTAACGTGTTAGGAATGACCATACAATCGATATATTTCGTCTTACAAATCGTACTTATGCGAGACCTTGTGGAGTGGATTGATAACGTCATCCTCACTATGAACTACACCTTTGGTATACCGATGTTATTTTTGGCCCTGGAGCGATGCTTAACTATTCAAATGGCTACAAGATTCATACCAAGACTTAAATTTGTACTTCTGATCGTTAATCTTATGTTAAATCCAGGTACAAGTATAATTTTGGAGAGAATGTTTAGAATTTATGGGAGTGTACCCCACTTATGCTCCAATACCCCTTTTCGGGGGTACCGTGATACCTGTAACTACTCCCCCTACACGTCGGCGTTTTTTGCATGATTTTGTTTCAAAAAGTGTGACAGGCCTGTTTTTGTCCGGGAAATCCGACCTACCCCCCTAAATCGACCCCGGGGAGTTCAAATCCGGGCTCAGATTTTGCCTGGTCCCGCCACGAAAGTTGGGAAAATCGCGTTTTTGGTAAAAAATGGCCCAAAAATGACCATTTTTGATGCGTTACGTTAAAAATAATTGCAGATTCGGACTCAGCGCATCAAAATACCCCTAAAAACACATTTTGCTGACATTCCGAAAAAATTTCATTTTTGGCCATTTTTGACCATAGGGGGTACCACATGGATTTTAAAAAAATCGATTTTTTGAAAATGTGGAAAATTCTTCTGCAATGAGTGTTTTTAGGGGTAATTCGATGCGCTGATTCCGAATTTGCAGTTATTTTCCACGTAACGCGTCAAAAACGGCCATTTTCGGACGATCTGTTGGGGGTTTTTCGTCTCAAGTTCGAACCCCAGGTCCGTCAATCATTTTTTTCTCGCGAAAATACCGAACTTTGTTAAAAATAACCACAAATTCTTGTTCACCGGACCACAATTGATTAAAAATTTGGAACTGTAAAATTAAATACCACCAATACTAATTTTCTTGCACCATTTTGTGATAATTTTCGCCCAAAAACGCCAAAAAACACAATTTTCCCAACTTTCGTGGCGGGACCACCCTCGATCTGAGGTCAAATTCGGATTCGCCGTACCCGAAATAGGGTAAGTACCAAAAATCCCAGACGATTTCGAACGTTCTACTTCACATTTTCAGCAAAATACACTAAAATGGCCATTTTTGGGCAAAAAAATCTTAAAAATGCCGTAATGGTCGCTATTGAGTTCATAGGTTTGAAAATTTATGAAAAAGTAAAATTTGAGGTGTTACTCGATCATATTGGACAAATGAAATATTCATAAGTCTGTCAATTATTAAAATCTGGGGTCTCAAAGTTGACCCATTTTGCACTGAAAAACGCAAAGTATGTCGACTTTGAAGCCCAAAATCTGAATAATTGACAGACTTATGAATATTTCACCCACCGTGTATGATCGAGCAACACTTCAGCTTGCTTCCTGGCAAAAAAAATCTTTGATAAGAACTCATTTGATTTTTGGCCGAAATTGGCCGCCACGCTTTTTGAAACAGGAAACGCCGACGTGCCTATAATTACTTTGCCTTTGGGGTGTTTGAAAAAGTACTAGCAATTACAGGCATACTGTTAGGGCTATTATTATCTTAACCAGTATTTGAAATAATGGGAGTATACCCACATATACTCCCAATTCCCCTTTTCGGGTGAATTGGCCCGGGTTTGTGATTATACTGTTACGACTATACCGAAGCTTAACCAATATACAACTGAGAGCACTGATTAAGCATATGCTTAATATCAAGCACAATATCCCGAATAGGGGTATTGGAAGTCAAGTGAGGAGGACATAAAGTTTGCTCTCTGGGCAACGACTGACTGAGATCTTTCATTCCAGAGACCCTAGTTAGATAAAGGCGAGTGATAATGTAAAAGTGAGATAAACACCAGTGACAGCTATTTGAAGTCCGAAAAATTATTGTATCCGTTGGATATAATTTTTGAATATTTCTAGGCTTAAAAAGTTATATTTAATTATTCTCATAATTATTAACTTACAGGAATTTTGATTGCTACCTTCTTCGTGACATGGTCCGGTAATGTACTGTGAGCTTTGTGGGGAATGAAAATGATTGTGGGCGTACTGAATATTTGGTTTTGCATTTTCTTGGTCTGGAAAGTCCGAAGAATTGGAACGGCCACAGTAAGCCATTTCGCGCTAAGACATTATCGGTAGAACATCTTTTCACACAAAATGTCATTTTTTATTAAAGTCTTGTTGATGTAAGTCAAGAATCATTTTCTGAATAATTTTCACGTAGAAATTTTATGAGGACTGCTCTTTCTATACTCATTTTCCGTTATAGAATGACGTCGTCGTTCGCAAAACGGCAATTTTGGAAGTTTTTCTCGAAGTGTTGCCAAATTTCGCTACCCACACTATACCGAGTAAGCAGGTCGCCCCTTTACTAAAAGTGCGACAACAATAGCGAAATACTTGATGAAACAGGGTGATGAAATTGTTTTATTTGGCGCACTTTTCAGGCTCTCTACATATTGACCCACGCGGACAATTGACCCACCGCCTTTTTTTGAAAATTTTCAGGGTAAAAGCTAAATCTGATATTGATAACCCTAATTATTTTTGAAAAATAATGCGCCTAGCTGAGAAAGAAAATCAGAAAACTGTAGTACTCAATGTGGTAATTGACTTAAACATTTTGTAGCCATGGAAAAATACATTTGGTACCGTTGGATTGGAAATGCTAACGATTGCTTTGCCACGCTTACGCAGAACATTAGCTCATTCGACCGCTAGTTAGACTTGGTTGTATATAGACTTGTCTACTTCTTGCTTCACAAATTTTCAGACACCTCTGACATACTTATTTTCCCCGTAATTGTTTTTCTTCATAAGATTGACTGAAGAAGTTCCAGTGTAATCTGGCGAAAGTAGACGGTGTTAGTACAATATTAGATAAGAAGAAATATTATGGTTATAGTGGATCAATGAGCAACATTCATATGATTCATAGTATATTGTCGCTAGCTTTTCTTTCGGATATCAAAATTTCTCAACTCCTAACTTTCCAAGAGCTATCGTTTGAGCAATAACTCGCCCTATATGTCATCGCGATTTATGTCTTCTGCCATCTTCAGTGAATTTTCTCGAACTGTTGGTCGGTATTTCGATGGTCGCCATTTCAATTTTTATTTTTTTGAAAACAATTTGGAAAAATAAAATGATCACCCTGTATTGTCGCTAGCTTTTCTTTCGGATATAAAATTTTCTAGAGTCCTAACTTCCAAGAGCTATCGTTTGAGCAATCACTCGCCCCTATCTGTCATCTCGATTTATGTCTTCTGCCATCTTCAGTGAATTTTCTCGAACTGTTGGTCGGTATTTTGTGATCTATCTTCCATTTGATTATTCCATTTGATCATTCGCCAAATCCTGTGGAGGAATCGATTGACTCTTACCGAGAAACCGCCCTTATCTTGTTTGGTATACATTATTATTATCAGCTCAACGCTATGACAGCTCAACTAATGAGAATACAAATGTTAGACGGTGTTAGTCAGATATTAGATACGGATGAATGTGTTTGTGCGGACAAACGAGCAATAGTTCTTCATAAGCGTGGCAAAGCGACCGTTAGAATTTCGCTCCACAAATTTTGAGACACCTCTGATATAATTATTTCATCTAAAATTGATTTCTCCCAAACTTCAAGTCTTAAATCTGAAATCTCCCATTTTCAGATTTTGAAACACTATTAGCGATGAATTCTTCAAGCCAATTACCTTCCGAAACGGAATACATCAAATATTTAAACCTTGGATTTGATAGCATTATTGTAGTGCTTCACGTCATGACGATATTCTTCACGTTTCACGTAATTTATTGCTCAAAATTCGACAAAAAATCTACAAAGTTGGACCGTATTTCGAATTCATTTTTTATAATTTTGGCCAGTCGAGGATTTGGAGCGGTGTTAGCCACACCTTATTATGTGTATTTGACCGCCTATTGGTCCGCAGAAGGTTAGTTATCACTAAGCGTATTCAAAACATTTGAGAGATAGTGGATAGATCTCGCCAAGTCCGTTTGCATGAACCAAAAAGTATCCGGATCTGTGATCTTTGGTCTCTAAATCCTGGATTTTCATTATGAAATCCGGGATTCAAAAAGGAAAGTTTTAATCTTCACTCGGATAATTATGAGCGAATTCAATTTGTAAATTTCTATCCGTCGTTTCCCAAATATTGTTTAAGGTGGCCGAAATTACGCACCTTACGCTCATCTGTGGTTCGGTCTTGGGATGTTTAATCATGCATGCTTGTCTACGTTGTCTGCATTATTGTTAACTCTTGACAGATGCTTAGCGTTGACCTTTCCAATGCGCTATATGACTTGTATAGTAAAATGGTTTCCGTGGCTTACATTAGCCTGCTTTATCTTGAACATTGTATTTGTGGCCTTTTATATGCTTAGAGAAATTCCGCTGGATATTGAAAAGGGTTGGTTGAGGACTGAACTACCTAGGCCGAACTGATTTTAGGCAGAAATAGTTCTGCCTAAAATTTTGGCAAATCTAATTGGAAGTTGAAATTTATTTGGGGGAAGGCAGGTAAGTTATGCTTAAAAACATAATTTAGTGCACAATTGTCAATATGTTCCGTGTGTATTACTAAAGTATCACTTCATGGTACCTGCTTATGCAAAACTTGTCGTAGGTGGATTGAATATATTAGGAAGTTGTTATTTACTACGTGCAATGAAATGGAATAACGAAAAATTGGTATTGTTTTCATTTTCACCTATTTGTTATCCAATTATTGAAAAATTTTCCCATGACGTTTTTGATTATTTTTCAACTGATTTTTTTACATAATTAACTAGGCATTTTGAATTTTTTGAACCAAACACACTATACCAGACTTTTAGAAATAGCAAAACGACATGAGTTTGGAATTTTTTAATACTTAAAAACACATTTTTTGAAATACACCTTTGGGGTGTATCAAGATGGGTGTATACGATTTAGAGTGTTCTAGAACAGTCTTGAACATTATGTTTGTGCAGAATTGTTACGAAATAGATCTGCACAAACAGAATGTTCTATAATTTTGTTTTACATCCAAAAAAGTGGTTCCCGCTAAAAAGTTGTGCATTGTGACCTTTAATCTTAAAACCTAAGCCTAAGGCTAAACCTAAACTTAAGTCTAAGCCTAAGGCTAAAGCCTAATTGTTTGAGCTCAAGGTAAGGTTTTAAGAAAGTTACAGCCTTTGGCGTTTATAAAATTCTAATCATACCCCCCCCCCCCAAATTTGTATTTCCCCAAAAACCACTGGGTGAAAATAATTGCGGCATTTTATTATCCTTTTTCCTGTCATAAATACGGATAGAGACATAGATACGACAACCGTAATATAACCCTTAATATTCCGAACTAAAACTCCGTAATCTTATTTTAACAATTATAGAAAAATGACGTCGTAAAATTTACTATAACTATGGACATATTTTTGGATGTTATTCCGACGTTTGAAACAGTTATATTCTTGATGGTAAGTAATAAGAAAATATAAGTATGTATAATTTGCACTTTTTAATTTGGCCCAAAGTGTTAAATATAACTATTTCGATGACTTAAAATGTTCTAGTTAGACAAAAATTTTCAGTTAAAATGACAGGAGTCATGCCATCGGCTTCACCGATAAATAGGGACAATCTATACACACAAACAAATAGTCGGGCAAGTAAGGTGCCATTCAATTGCACTCTCAGTGTCATGTCGATTTACGCCTTACTGGCGCGGATTCTTGCGGCAAAATGGGAATTGTGAACGTCGGATTTATAGCGCTACTGTGGTTATAACTCGGGTTGTGCCACTACTGTCCGGGCGAGTAAGGCGTCAATCGATGGAGCTCAATGATCTATAACGGTGTTCGATAAAAAAATTTATCTCTTTTTCACATATCTGGAAGAGCTCAAAACGATAATCTGCAACGGTCCTCGAATAGAATAATTTTTTCATATAACAGTTCTATGAAAAAAATTATCATAATTTTTTTCACGTATCCTGGAAGAGCTCAAAATTCTCTGCAATGTCGTTAATATACTGCTATCCGGGGCGTTAGCAATAGAATTTTGATGTCAAATGAAGCAAATTATAGATCACCGGCTTCTCGCAAACAGTATATATCGGTCAGCTAGTAACCACTCTCGGTTTTCTCAATGTTGCCGTTTGTTCTATTTACTATTCGTGGCGATTGACGAGAAAATCGAATGGGTTCTGGATAAAAATCTGTCGTGTCCAGCAAGTTTCTCCAGCTATTACAGCATCATAAACATGAGCAACTGCTGCTTTGAGACAAATAATCTTTCTAATAAACAATTAAAATGTACCAACGATAAACATATTTTTTGAAAATTACTACTACAGCAACATGAACAACCGTTGATTTAAGATTATTCTTTCTGATAAGCGAAAGTTTATTTAAAAAATAATAATATAGCCTTTGATGATAACTATAATGACATTATAGAATGTTCTGCCACATTGCCCGTTAAAGAGTAGCTAGCTTTTCTTTCGGATATAAAATTTTCTCTCATTTGCTATGTTGCGAATTGGCGAATATCAAAAAACTAGTTATATTTTTTTAAGTAGAGGCTCTCTTGTATAAAAAGAATACCCAATTTATCTTCCAGGTGTTCAACAATTTGCAGCGACAAATCTTCTAATTAGTATTTTAGTAGTGTGCGTCCGTACCGTGAAATTTAGGGGTCATTCTTACCAGTGCTTAATCGATTTTTCAGAGGTGCAGTCTTAGGGGTGCTTAATTTGGAAATAGACCTTTTTAGACTAACTTTTAGCGGGGAATCCGAATTTGAGGTCAAAATTTAGCTAAACATAGACAAATTTTAGACATAAATTTTCTGAAAAGGCCGATTCTTAAGGGTGCATTTATCAGACTATCAAAATTAATGAAAGCCATTAAAAATGCGAGACCGGGACATCTCCCACCCCGTAGTAGAGAACAGTGTCTGCGTGCGAAAGTGACTACGAAATAGTGTGTATCTCTAACCGTCTGCTGTCCCTCGGTCCTATTCACTAGCACCGTACCACTTTAATAAGAGTCTGAAGGGAAAGTTGAAAGCGGGAGATGTCGCGGTGGGAGTTGTCTCGGTGCCTAAAAATGACTACCGTAAAAACTAATATTTTGTATTTGAAAACACGTCATACCCTTCCATAACTTTCAATTATGTTGATTTTGCTTGTAAAAAACTTTTTTGAATTCAAATGTCAGAGAAAAATTACCTGAAGTTTCGGAATTGCGAAGGTTGCAAAATAGACCTAAAACGAATTCATCAAATAGAAATATGATAATTAAAGACCGGATTTTTAGGTTGTTACACTGCCTGGTATGCTTAACCACTGTCTCTCTTCAAAGATAACGGGTGATAACTAATTATTGGCAGTAAATATATTGTATTCAAAAATTATATTTTTGGCATAATGTCCACAAGTGTTTGTACTTATTTGTAACTACAAGTGTTAAGGTATCCAACAAAAAAAAGATCAGCTCCACTACCTTTACGAATCCAGGTAAACGGAAGGTCCAAAGTTGCACACCTGATTTTCGGTCTGTACAGCACATTTACATGAATTTCTTGGATTTCGTGCTAAGACAAATTGAGAGTTTAGTCTTATTATAATCCGCAGTGGCATAGCTATCACCCATTTTTTACAGCTCGTTGTCATCCGGCCTTTATCGCAAGATATTAAAATTTTTGTCAAATCCTTCACACTACCCTGAATCTTGAACTATGTGCGTTTTGACTTAATTCTGGAACTAAATTGATATAGCATCCAAACAAATTATGTGCCAAAATAAACCTCATAGATAAAAGAGTGATTATATAATTTAATACACCACGGTCCGAATCTTCTGGCGGATTTTTCTTTGAACGATCTTTCAAAAAGTGACATAAAAATATTGCCAAATTTTTGAAAAAGCGCAAAAATTGGCGGTTTTGGCAAAGTGTCTCTGAAAACGAGTATATCTATAAAATGTGCCATGGTGTCTGCTATCCATTTATATATTACATGCCTATGTACTGGTGGCACGCAAAGATCAAGAAAACCCAAAATTGGACAGCAGCTTGATGATTTTTGGTGTTAAAAAGGCCGGTTTGTACAGACCGAAAATCAGGTGTGCAACTTTGGACCTTCCGTTTACCTGGATTCGTAAAGGTAGTGGAGCTGATCTTTTTTTTGTTGGATACCTTAACACTTGTAGTTACAAATAAGTACAAACACTTGTGGACATTATGCCAAAAATATAATTTTTGAATACAATATATTAACTGCCAATAATTAGTTATCACCCGTTAGCACAAAAAGGCACTCTCTTTTAATCTATTTTTGATCACTAAATAGGTTGAAAAGAGTCTTTGTTCTAGAAAGCCTCTTTCCCTTTGTGGGCAGTAAGCAGACACGTCGAACGCAATCGACGTTTCTGCTTACTGCCCACAAAGGGAAAGAGGCTTTCTAGAACAAAGACTCTTTTCAACCTATTTAGTGATCAAAAATAGGTTAAAAGAGTGTGCCTTTTTGTACAGCCTATTGAAGAGAGACAATGGTTAAGCATACCAGGCAGTGCAAAAACATATTTTTGGGGTCTTTATTAATGAGGTATATAACGTTTGGGAAATTTGCTTAAAGATGACGCATAAAATGGCATAAAGGTTATTCGTGTAACAGAAGTGGTTCCTTTTGTAACAGATTTGGCATGTGGCGTTGTACCGGCCCTTAAAAGTTTAGGCTTAGTCTTAGGTTTAGGCTTGGTCCCCTTGAAAGAAAAACCGAATCTGTTCCTTGTAGGGTTAAATCTATAATTTTGCACGAAAAAATACTTTTTTTTGCATTTTGCATTTTTGCAAGAAAAATAAATACTTTTTACACGGAAAAAATATCACGCTTTGAAAACTCAACTACAATGAAGCCGTCTAACAGAGAACAACTCTGTATGATTCTGAATAAAAGTGTAAAATTTCACTGTCATATCCAGTACAACTTACGTTCTCCAATCAAAATAGCAAAAAATTCTACTAACTGTTTGGGTGTTATTCGCACAAATTCGGATGAATGAATAACACATCTTACTCAAAAGTCCGACGCACAAATACCATGCATCCTTTTTAGCACTTAAATGTTTCTGCCTGGTTGGCTGTGTGAAGAAGAGCAAAAAAGTCTCTCTTCTATGTGATCTCGCTCCATTGAGAATTTATTCGTAAACGTGCTGGTTCTCAACGAAAACCCCCTTCTCATAAAACCTTATCTTTGAGGTTCCGAATGCCAAAAAATCACTGCGTTACATCGTTTTAACCGCCGTTTTATGATTGTCCGAACTCAATAGTGGGAACAGTGGTAACTTTGAAGGATACCATTGCGGATCTCATTGGAGTGGTTTGTCAAAGGTGATTATATACCTATTATCAGGGGCGATAGATAACAAGTGCACAAATGCATAGATCTATGCGCTTTTTTGTACAGACATCTTAGTTTGCTTAAAACTTATTTTTATGAAAGGTGCAAAATAGGAAAGTGCAAAACCTGATGTTAATCACTATATGTCGAAATTATGAAAGAAATATATTTGAAAAGTCAGATTTCTTCTATGTTTTTGCCAATTATCTTTTCATCTTTTTAGTGAGGTATATATTGAAATTCTTATAAATGAGATATAATTTATAATATGATGTAAATTTGTTGTCTATAAGAGTGCAAGTCTGCAACCGCTAGAATGTTGTGTTTATCACATAGTTTTTAACCCTTTTTTCTTGTTTTTTCACATTTTTATTTAAAAAGTAGCCATTAAAAAGGGCTATTTTCCAGCTAAAAGTAACTTTGGTGATGGTAGCGGGAATAATTCGAATGTGAATCCAAAGTTACATGCAATTAAGACCAATTTGATACATGTTATCTATTATAGTATTAGGATTGTGTCTTGATTTTTTCTCCGAGCTCTAAATCGAGTTTTTAGAGCTTATAGAGCTCGGTTTTTTTCCTACGGACTAAGTCGGCCATAAGGAAGAATGATCGCCGGTTTTTAGACCGATTTGGGATCTAAATTTAGACAAAAGTGTATTTCTGAGGGCATTTCTGACGGCCCGAACCCAAATTTTCTGCGTCTGTAACGCTTTTTCGACTACAAACTACAAATATTGTATAGACTCCCGAACAAATAGTGGCTGCGCCCGGCCGAGCGGCGCGAGGGCGGGCGCAGCCGAGTGAGGGCCGCAGGACCGACTGTAAGGGACGCGAAGGGCACACTGATACACCATACCCATGGCTAGCTCTTCGCAAGCTAATAGCAGGTGACGAAATAGAAATTTTTCTCAATTTCCCACATTTTCGTCATGCCGTAATTACTGAGGTTACTCAGAAGCAAACGCTGTAGTATTCGGCTTCAATTCTGCTAAAAGGAGTCAATATTACGACAGGAATTCAGCCAACCGTAAACCAAAATCTGAAAATGCTTTTGTCTGCTCAAATTTGCGTGCTTTCTGAGAAAATTTCGAAACACTAATTATCTGTACTTTAAATCGAACTAGGATTCGTACCAATGACTTTTGAATAATCCCCAACAATGGATAATCATTATTGGATAATCCCCGAGAAGACAAGTGCCGGATATGCTTGGATGGACTGAGCTCGAAATAATTACGTCGAGCTTCTATGAATTTGTGATTCAGTCATAATTGTTGCCGCTCGCACTTCTAAATGGCTTGGCATTTACTTAGTAGAGTTCTTACGTAGAAATGACCTTTTATGCGGAAAATCGATTATCATAATTTACGTATGGTGCACTTTACTGATCTCTACCGAAAATGTTGCCTTTTTCAAGCGTACCGCACACAAGAACCTGTGTGTCTGGGATTCAGATCGCGAAAAAATTTGATATAAAAAATCCGTTAGCGTTTGAATTTGCCCCAAAATTCCCGTTGTTGTTTTCGTCTGCATAATGCACCAGCTGTTTGAGCGCTTCTAACTCCACTAATTTATTCGTTCGAATATTCCCTCTAATAAAAGTTTACTCGTATAAAATCTGCGGTTTTCTAGAATTTTTTGGAAAAGCTAACACTGGCCTTAAATGTAATTTCCAAATAGAGTAATTTGGTAGTAGATTTGTTCGCGCAACCCATTTAAGGACATTTTCATAGTCCTCTCTCATTTTCTCTCTGTTTTTCTGTAATTTCTTTTTTGACTCCCTTTTTCCGACTCCCATTTTTCTGATAACCTTCCTAAATAGATCGCATGTTATATTTTTGTTAAGAGACCGCCTCTAAGTGTAAAGTCCTTATATCTTCTATGCTTCTGAATCACAGGTACACCAAATTCAAACGACAAAAAAATCATACATTCAGAAATACAGATAATACGTTCCTATTTTTATGTCTGTCTCCAATGTATAAACCTACCTTTTATTGTGTTGCCAGGACTAAATTTGTAATCTAGAATCATCAGCAGTCTTCAAACAAAACAGGTCTTCAGATATGCCAGGTAAGAAATCATTGTTTTCTTGGAACTGAGTTATTGTTTCTAGATTTGACAAAAACAATTTCATTCTATTTTCTTAAGAAACATGCCCTCAAAAAATCGTAATGTACTACAAAAGTTCAAAATACGGAAGCGATACAATGCAATTAAATTGACTTGGCTTTGCTAAGTCCGGTCGCGGAACCGAAGATACAAAGAAATTCACCAGGAAAAGAACTGTAGCCGAAGATCTGAAATTTAAAAACCGAAATAACCGGAACTGAAGTAACGAAAAATCGGAAATGAAAAAGAACCGGAAGCGGAGAACCTAAAAATTTGTAACCGGGACACACTATTTTTATTGCTCGCGGAACAAAAGTTTGATTCAGCAAATATTTACCAATAATTAATTGATTCAATAAGCACACACATGAATACTGTTATTATTCAGAAAAAAATTTTTCTCTCTTTACAACATTGTTTCTATGCCTATCTTGTATTCTTGTTCACGGGTTTTCATATAGTCAGGAAACTGGCTATGTGAGAATCGCAGTGCCAGAAATTCTTCATTCATTTGAAGTTTTCAAAACACAATTGTCTTGTCACGAATGTAAATTTCAAAATATTTGCTTCACTCTTCAAAAAGTGTTATGATTGAAGCATTTCTTTTCGTGTATTTCATGACAACGTTCAATTGGGATTCTCTCTGAAGATGCCTAAACCCCTTTGAACTCGTTTTTCCGTAGAATTTCATTCTCAGAGATAATAGGCGAAACAATGAATTCACCCTTTCACCAAGTTAGCTTTCCAATAAATTTTACTACAACTTTTCTTATCTCAATTTTCAACAAAATTTTATCAACCAAAAATATATCGTAAAACTCATCTTATAATTAATTGATTCAATAAGCACACATGACTACCGTTATTATTCAGGAATAGACGAAGTACACCATGTGATGGAAGGGACAGTGAACACTCTTTCCATTCTGTTCAACGTCTACTTGCTTTACCTCATCAAATATCACTCCGCTTTTGGAGTCAAACTGTATCAGTACCTGTTGACCATCGACGCATTGCTTGATCTCGCCCTTAGCATAAGCGCGTTTATTGCCCAGCCGGTAGTTTTCTATTTGAATTTGGTCTTGAATTTTGTATACAAGTATAAATTTTAAGTAAATGACGAAAAAGGCGAAAATAGAACTCTTTTAGTCATTTCCGACTTAAATTTATCCTAATTGAACATGTTGGGTTTAATAGTGACCAAAACACAAAGACAATTCAAAATAAATCCCACCTAAAAGTATGCTTTACAATACACATATTCTAAAGTAGGCAAAAATTTGAGAAATAGTATAAAAAATGCCAGACGGTTAGAAAAAAGCGAGAGACTTCTCAAAAAATGTCATATTTAGGTTACAGTTTACTGTAACAAAAATTAGCTGGTCTGATTTCCAGGTCGTAATAACTGCAAACGGATATAGTACGATGATTTCAAACGGTTTCTTTGCCGGTCGATCAGCTTCTTTTGACTCCTTTGCTGGGATGGTATATCTGACAATTCTACATACAAATATTATATGGATCCCAGTGCAATTTATCTATAGATATCTATTATTGTGCAAAGCAAAGTAAGATTTGCACAAAATTTTAGCACTGTTATTGATCTTCGATCATGGTTGCAGAAAACTTCAAAGGTCTTGTGAGCCATTGTAGGCGTTTGTATGAGTTTTTTACAGACAAATCCGCTTGGAATTCTGCTTTTTACACATTTAAATTTGGCATCAGGAGACAATTTTTCTAAAAAGAGCGCCTTTTGGTCAATAATGACATTTTCAAACCATCGCGTCCCAGGAGTTGACTTTTGCACACGAGATTTTCGACTTATACTAGATCTATTCTCACGAAGTCGTGGTATCTCACGAGGTTTGCAGCCGCTACGTAAATGTTATTCACTCAGCAATCAGTGACCGGGTAATCTAGAAATTCGAGAGTCCGGTTTCATATTATCTAGACATGACTGTAATAGTCACTGTTCCAAATTTTAGTACCAAATCGACACGATCCACCATTTTTGTTATCACGATTGCAGTAGCGCAGAGCGCAATTACTATTTTCATCACTTTTTGCGCTTTTGGTGAAGTGCGCGAAGAGTTTCAGCCAATAGGTCATCATGTGCTGGAGTTAAACAGCTGGCCAAATCCCGGAAGGATATACGTATTGGGAGGTCGTTTAGTAGGTTTTTACATTTATAACAAATTTAAGATAAATCTTAGTGTATTGCTTGCGTGGAATTCCTCTGAATCCCAGGATTTCGATTTTCATGTTCTCACATCAAATTTCACATGACAATGCATTGTGAACTTATCAGAAATTAGAAAACGTATTTTTTGAATTTTGGTCTGTCCACGCCTTTTTCTGGAAAATATTTTTCTTTCTTTCTGGAACATCGCCGTGATTTTTTCATTCGGGAGATCCCGCTGACGAATTTAATGTTAGTTTTGACATCAGAAGTAAAGGTGTTTAGAAATTGTTTAGTTGTATGGACTTCCAACAGGAAACGTTCGTAGTTTTTTGTGAGATTGGGGTTTTTCGAAGTTATGAGTCATGTGACGTGGTGTCACCTAAGGCTACATGACTCTATGTCAGGTAAGCTGGGTGCAACCCGACGGAGGCAATCAGCCACGGGTTATTTTGGGCGGCTTAAGGCCGACCACAGAAACCCTGTATCCGCTGACCCCTGTATAGTCTTATGCATAAAAAAGGGTTTCATTTAAATCCAACTTTTAGCGCCAAATTTTTCGGATTACTGATTTAAGTCCCACCCTGAGGTCTGTTCCATGGAAAGATACTTAACCCAGTGTCAACTGTACCCCGCATTTGATAGTGGATTTGTTATCATCATTAGTGCTAATTTGGCAACCCATAGGAAATACCAAAAGTCATATTACAATTCTATAAAAAACATAATTATAGTCAGAGTGGCAACTGATAGCCTGCTTGGCATCCTGGAACATGACATGTGTTGGAAGCATTTTTATTGTAGCGTGGTGCGAAAAAAAGATCGCCAACAGCTTCAATTGGCTCGGCCAGCTCTCGACTAATAGCGGCACACAAAAGATGCACAAGGAATTTCAACGGGCACTTCTGGCCATGGTAAGTTTCAACTATAAAAATTTTTAGAAATATTTAACCTGCTTTTTCCACATTTTTGCAAATGCTAACAAAATTCTGAAAAAATTCGCCAAAAATAGAAAAATTATTGGAAAAATTTAAATTTTATGAATATTCGGAAATTCGTTTATTGGAAATTTATCCGGAACGAACGTTTTGTATGAAAAATCTGAAGGTTACACAATCTAAAACATTTCAGGCAATTTCTCCCTTGGTGTCCTCCACCATTCCTGCGCTCTACTTTATAACAGTCGGTGCACTTAAACTACGCCCCGGCGCTATCCCGTCAGCTTTAGTCTCACTTTGTCTATCGTCAGTCACGCTTTTCAATCCTTTGACGACGATCATTTGCTTTCGCTGCTATCGCCAAGCGACCATTCGTCTTCTCACTTGTGGACTGTTTGGAAAGTCTCAGAGAAATGTTGTAAATACCACGTCTCTTTCCATGATTAAGTAAAAGCAACATTTTTTATTTGAGCCAATCTGTATAATGTCGTGTGAAATTTAGATTTTAGATGGTAAAGGGGTGCTTATTTTCAAAATGCACCTATTTATAGAGTACCTTTTAGACAAAAATTTAGACAAAAACATCTGAAAAGGTCGATTCTTAGGGGTGCATTTTCTCCGCGACGGTGTTGTGACTGTAAGGCTTATTGAAGGCCGTAGGCCGACTATAAGGCTTATTGAGGGCCGTAGGCCCGAAATAATATCATGCTGCTCTACTCCCGAACAACCCTTACTCCCGAACAACCCAACCTGACCGCTGATGGCGGAGCGCGAAGCGCCGCGGATGCACGCTAACCGCTTCCTAGCGGGTTATGGCGCCGAAGGCGCCACATCCCACTAGTATATAGTATTTATACGTACTTCTAAAATATTTTAGGCAATTTGCCCATTGGTATCCTCCACCATTCCCGCATTCTACTTTATAGCCGTTATTGCACTCAAACTACGCCCGGGGCCAATCTTAGCTTTACTCTCAATTTGTCTGTCGTCAGTCACACTTTTCAATCCTTTGACGACGATCATTTGCTTTCGCTGCTATCGCCAAGCGACCATTCGTCTTCTCACTTGTGGACAGTTTGGAAAGTCTCAGAGAAATGTTGTACAAACCACGATTCCTTCTAGGATTACCACCAACAATTAAAAGCAACAAACAATGTGCTGGTTTTTTTTATTTGAACTCACATATATAAGGTCCCTTGATTGATGTTGGTACTAAATTTATGCTCTAATTTGTATAATATTACACGTCTGTGTTCTTCTTCGTTGTTGGTATAAAAGTTGATATTTCTCAAGTTTTTTGACTGCAAATTGTTTTTCTGAGGGCACATATTCTACCTCAAATGTGGGAAAATATTATGTAAAATACTCACCGTTTTTCAAAAATGGCTTGATTCGGTAAAAAAGTACCGAATCAGTACCGGTACTCCGAATCATTCGCTACTTTTGAACCGAGCCAAGTATTTTTAGACCAGAAAATGGCCACTTTTGAAAAACGGAGAGCACTTTACATACTATTATTTCATGAAATGTGAAAATCATTTTTCATTCATGAAGTGTTTAGTAAGATTGGAAGATTTCATATTTCACAGCAAAATGAAACGTAAAATCTTTTTCCAATCTACTTTAGTAAGATAGTCCCCTGGTTACGGAAATAAACCAATGTTATGTATTTTTTACTAGATCATCTCAAATCTAAATGTCGAAGTATATATCACATCCATATTGAAAAGTCGATTATAACTCGAACAATGTTTGTCAAAACTCAAGCTCTACATTCGGGATAAGGACGTTTCATCAGAAATCGATGTGTGTGGTCCCTTGGAGCTTGGCTCAGTGTGAAAAGGTCCTCTGTCCGACCTGTCCAGTAAACTAGCATCAAAACTCATGATATGTTGCGCACCATATGCAGATTGGGGTTTACATAAATATTCATCATGGTGAGCTGAGTTACTATGTGAAATAGTTTTCCCATGAACAATAAAAGTACACCATTTGTGATCTCCGAAAGTTGACGCTTTCCTTAGAAAAGTGTGAAAAATTCACATGACAAGCGCAACCTTCGCAATATTATTCATTATGTTTTTTAACATTGCGTGCAGACAAAGAAAATATTTTATGCTTTGAGATACATTACTGATTGATTATTGTGTTTTGCTCAATTTTCGCTATTTTCTATTTCATTCATTTGAGGTATTTAAAATAGCGTGCGTCGTATTCATGTTTCCGATAGTTGGTAAAATTCTACTCCTACACAAATTTTTAAAATTCATTGGAAAATCTATCTAGTATATACTAAACTTTCAAGCACGATAGCCTAGTCATATCTAGAATGGACCTTTGTTTTAGCCCGAGCTTTAAATGGTCTAAATAATACTTAAACCCAATTTTCAATAAGAATTTGGGCATATTTACGCATAAGAAGTCTTCGTTTTTTATTGAATTTTTACAGACAGGTAAAAGATTACCGCTAAATGAACGCCCCTGAGATTTCTACAAATAATGAGAATTGCTTGCCACGTATTCAACGTTGCAAGGATCTGTGCTCAAGCTTGTGCTTAAGCGCCTTAATCGACTTAGGCTTAAGCTTAACAACCCTTTCTTTAGACTTAGGCTTTAGGCAAGACTCACACTCTCAAGGCTTACCCGTGAGGTAATTAAGGCTTCCCTAAGCTTAAGCTTAATATTTATAGTGGAATCAAGTACTTGAACACTCTAAAGGCTTAGCTGCACATTTTGGAACGTTTTCAAACATTCTTAAGGTTCCAAACCTTAAAATGCAATATTTGAAAACGTCAAATTGTCCCGACGTGCAAATGTCCGGGTCCTTTTCTTGAATGTTATACACCGTTAGAATTTGGAATTCGCGCTTGAATTTTCATCAATTCCCAGTGCTATTTCTATCTGCACTTTGCAAAAGTTAGTAATGGGCCGGCTATTTTTATTCAAATGCTCAAAACTTTGCTTTAAACAAAAATTCCAAAACATAACGCATGGGTAAAAATTTTGTTAAATGATTACCGCCAAATGTACGCTCCTTATATGTTCCTATTTTTGTGTACTCTATGTATATTGCCAAAGTGTAAAGCCACTTTTATTGTGTTGTTAATAATAATTTTGGAATTTAGAGTCTGCAGCAGTCTTTAAACAGAATCAGTCTTCAAATATGCCAGGTAAGCAACCATTGGTCTCTTGGAATTGAAGTTTTTTCTGATTGTTATGGCGCTTAAGCCTAATTACGGCTGCCTAACAGCCAATGCAATTAATACATGAGAATTAACTCTTAAGGGGAACAGGAAGAATAAAAGTTATCCTTACCCCATAGAAAGTTACAAGCCCAAAAATATCCGCCACGCACAACCAAATCTTTCTGCGCGGTCACAAAGAAAAAATCACAAGAAAAATCACACGATTTTTTCTACTTGGGGGTTTTCGGCCCCGTGGAATCCGAATCCGGAGTTTGTTTTTGGTTACGGCCACGTATAGGGTCTGATATTGAGCACGCCCAGGTCCATTTGAAAAATTGGCCGTCTCCGACCATAATGTTGTAGGTATTTGCAGGTATTTTGTAAGTCTTTGCAGTTTTATAGACAGCTAAGGCCGAGATCTTTCACGTAAACGGTAATCCAAAAAATGTCATTTCGGACATGGACATCTGCACTAATGTATGTCAGAACTTCGTATGTCACACACTGGACTGACTACATCTTGAGCGTGAGCCTTAGCTTCCTTGCCAGAGGTGTCCCAGTTCCGGATCCTGTTCGGTCCCGAACTAGAACCGAATAACCGAAAAAAATTGAAACGAAGAAGTACCGGAGCATAGGAACTGAAATTGTAAAAACCAAAAAAGAACCGGAACCAAACTAACTGAAAAACGGACATTGAAAATACTGGAACCGATGAACTGAAAAGTTTTAAAATCGGAATACCACTGACCCATATTGCCCATGGAATAAATAACTGATTCAATAAGCACACATGAATACGGTTATTATTCAGGAATAGATGAAGTACACCATCTGATGGAAGGAACAGTGAACACTCTTTCCATTCTGTTCAACATCTACTTGCTTTACCTCATCAAATATCACTCCACCTTTGGTGTTAAACTGTATCAATACCTGTTGACCATCGATGCATCGCTCGATCTTGTCCTTAGCATAAGCGCATTTATTGCGAAGCCGGTAATGGGACATTTGAATTTTGTCTTGAATTTTGGCAAGAAAAGTCATTTTTTAGCCATTTCCGACCAAAATTTATAAGAATTTGCCAAGGACAACATTATACATACAATATTATCGAAAAAAATTCTAGAAAATTAAAAAATATCGAACAAAAATCAAGCGACGACGACTGTAGTTTCTCTAATTACTCCCCCTGTTGTATGTTTCTGTTTATCCCGCTATGCTTATTCGTTGGAAAACAACGCTGTATTCTATTTCGTATGGTTGGAAAATGAAAAATACAACACAGGGAAACCAATCAATAATAGACCGCTTAGTTGTACACTGTATAAATCGAAGACGCTTTCCTCTGTATTGTTTTTCCAACGAATGCTGTCTATTATTGTTTGGCTTCTATTGTGCTGTTTACGGTGTACTTGCGTTTAGTATAGCACACAGCGTCGTTTTGCAACAATTTAGGATAGGGGAAAAATAAATCATATACAGGGGGAGCAATTATCCTCCCAGTAAGCTAGCCCGGTCAGTGCGTCCGTCCGAGCATGACCGTTAGACCCCTTGCGCCGCTGTTTTCTTGGCAAGCGATAACTTAAAATGTTCGTACGGATGTGCTGAGTATGGTTTTCAAAAAACTTAGAACAAAATGTAGACAAATTTTAGACAAAATATTTAGGCAAAAATTTTTAGGTATTTAGTGCCAAATTTTCAGAGAGCCATTCTTAGGGGTGCTTACCAGGGGAGAACCGAAAATCGCGGACTGAGATTTTTAAATTTTGAATTTTGCCGCTCGTTGGCGATTCGTTCCTCTTATATTTTTTAGCAAACGGAAGTGAGATAAAGCATTCTCGATGCTTCTTAAGGTGTTAAAGACGATATTGAGACATCTAAATATGTTACATAATCAAAATAAAGCTGAAACAAAGCCAATAATCTCGCTTTATCTCACTTCCGTTTGCTAAAAATATAAGAGAAACGAATCGCCAACGAGCGGCAAAATTCAAAATTTAAAAATCTCAGTCCGCGATTTTCGGTTCTCTCCTGGTATTTATGCCAGTAATACCTCAAAAAATTATAATTTATTGAAACAAAAATATATATTCAGGGCTTCCATCGACTCGGCTCCAAAAATAAGAACATTTGCCTCAAAAACTAAGATTTCGGGGTCAAAAATAAGAACATTTTTATAATTTTTCAAACCATAGGGTCCCCCCTATGGTTTTTTAGCAAAAATTTTTTCCAAGTGCATTCTTAGGGGTGCATTTTTTCAAATTTTTCAAATTCGCGCCGAAACTATAATGCCAATATTTTATTCTGCATGAATGAAAAAATAGCGCCGCAGGCGAAAATTTTTCAATTTTAGGCGATATTCATAAAAATTTGCACTATTTTTAAATACTTGGAGTAAAAATGGCACCCAAATAGCACCGCAGGCGACAATTTTTAGGAAAAATGTACTTGTATTTCAAAAATTCCCATTTGGAAATGGATATTTCGTGAAAATAAGAACAAAATAAGAACATTGGCCAAAAATAAGAACAAATCTTACAAATAAGAACATTTTATTTTTCTAAGATCTGAACCCGGATTTGGGTTCAGCGGAGTCGACTTACTTTGGAGGGTTTTCATCATATTTTGCCAAAATGCCTTAAAAAGCCTTAAAAAGTATCGAAAGACAAATGTTTTGTTAAGAGAAGACTGGTCCCACAGCGATTGTATGCGTTGGCGCTCTGAGTTGTTTACCCAGAATTAATGACTTTAGCCAGTAGATATTACGGTAACCTGACGATTAATCACCGGAGGCTAAAATTATAAGTATAACAATTATTTAAAATTTTAGGTCGTACTAACTGCAGACGGTTATTGTACGATAATGTCGACTGGTTTCTTTGCAGGACGATCAGCTTCTTTTGACGCATTTACTGTGATGGTGTATTTGACCATTCTACATACAAATATTATATGGATCCCAGTGCAATTTGTCTACAGATATCTGTTATTGTGCAAAAAGAAGTAAGTTTTGAAATTCTCAAGTTCAAAATTTTGCGCTAGAACAAAGAAAAATTGTTAGGATTAAATAAACCAAAAAAGACTTGCTGGGCGGTTTTTGCTAAAAGACCCATCCTCAATCTTTCAGAACAAATTTGAACAAAGCACCGTTCCAGCTGAATAATAGTTTGTTTTGGATTACATGTCGCTATTTCTTTCAAAAACAGCGTAATATTCGCTGACTCATACTCACTGTTTAGTAACAACTTGACACGATCCACCATTCTTGTTATCACCGTTGCAGGAGCGCAGAGCGCAATTGCTATTTTCCTAACTGGTTGCGTTTTTGGTGAAGCGCGCGAAGAGTTTCAGCCGATAGGTCATCATGTGTTGGAGTTAAACAGCTGGCCAAATACCGGAACGGTCTACGTCTTGGGACGTCACGTAGTATGCTTTAATGGCTTTAATTCGTCTAAAGTTTTAAGTAAATCCTACTTTGGTCCAAATGTAGACAAAATCGAAGAATGGAATCCCTAAATATAAAATACTTGATCGTTGAATCTTGAATACTTATTCTGAAATTTCAGAGACCAAAGATTTTTTCTGACCTACAGAATGATTTGGTATCATTAGTATTAATTAGTATAATAATTGGTATCATCTAATCACCCTAAACGGCTAGGGAACAGAGTTGCACGCAATCGGCATTTCCCAACACGCAATAAAATTAAAATTGCGGATTCCGCAATCCGCAATCGAAAAATTGCCGCAATTTGCCGCAATCCGCAATTTTTTCTCTTTTTCAATTTTTTTTCTAAATTTTGCCAATTCATAGTATTTTACAGCCTAGGATCAATTTTTATTCAATTAAATGCATTAAATTACTACAAAATCAATGCGAAAAGATCAAAATCAATGGCGCCGAGTCATTAAAGTCAATTTTCATTGAGAAATTAACTCTACTAGAAAAATTTTCTGGCAAACAGCGTAATATTTCTGAAAAATTTTGCCTGCGGCGCAATGTTACGGGAGAAAATGGCATCTAAAATTGCTCCGGGACCTAAAATTGCAGTAAAAATAAAGTATAAAATTTTTCACCACTGGCGAAAAATTTAGATAAAATGTGGGATACAAAGTTAAAATCAAAAAAAAAATAGCCCCGCAGGCGAAAATTTTTCAAAAAATTTAGTGGGCTTGGAGAAAATTTCCTTTGAAATTTTTCAATGTTGAGGCAAAATTTTCAAAATTTTTTCCTCGGCCGCGCCCTGTCGAGCACGGCCGAGGCCATTCTTAGGGGTGCTTAATAATTGCGGATTGCGGCAAAAACAGGCCCAATCCGCAACGCCAAAATTGCCGCAATCCGCAATTGCGTGCAACTCTGCTAGGGAATGTGTAAAAATTTTTAACGCAGGTCTAAAAAAGTGGACTTTTTGGCCAAAAAGTGCCATTTTTTGTCACTTTTCGTACTTACAAGGCAGACTCGGGCGCCTTGGCGCCCATTTACCCTCTTGTTAGTACTAACTGAAGGGAGACAATACCAAAAGTGGGATTATAATTCGAGTAAAAACATAATTCTAGGATGAATGGCAACTGATTGTCATGCTGATATCCTGGAACATGACATGTGTTGGAAGCATTTTCATTGTAGTGGGGTGCGAAACTAAAATTGCCAAAAACTTCGATCAACTCAGCCAGCACTCGACTCACAGTGGCACGCAAAAGATGCACAAGGAATTTCAACGAGCACTTTTGGCCATGGTTAGTTGAAATTATAAAAAACTTTTGATCTTTTTGATCTCCAAAAGTATACAAGTCCTTAAGAACATAAAATAGCTCCAGAATGCGCTGCAAATATACCAAATTTTTTTCCGATTTTTCACAAGGTTCGGCTACCCGCTACTTTATTGCCTATGGCCATTGATATTTCGTCTACTAGACTCTAGTAGGTTTTGGTACTCTATTAACTAGAGTACCAAATTCTATGAACATTATATTTTTTTGCTTCACTGAGACATTTTTTCCGTCTTCCTGCCAAATTTTAGTGTTCTTGGGTACCATTGTGTATGCTTTAAGCTAAACAACCCTTATTAGGCATATCATTATGACATTATTATTTATCAATACGCATTAAGAATTAGTAAAGTAGAAACATTTGTCAAAAGTTACATAAGGGACCCCTTGGTTTTTCCAATTCTGGAAGGATTTATCTATGGGGGCCTGCTATTTGGACTCGCCTGATTCCCAAAGTTCCAGGAAGAAGTGAATTTTTTATCTTATACTCTGTGTGGAGTTCAATTCTACCATCCTTATATATGTTGTAGTCCATCTTGAAAATCAGTCCATCTTGACACAGACTGAAATTCCAGTCCGTGTCAAGATGGACTAGTCCATCTTGACACGGACTGAAATTTTCAGTCCATCTTGACACGGACTAGTCCATCTTGACACAAATTATAAATTATAGCCCATTTTACAAATATTGGTACAATTTTGAGTAAATATTCCATAATATCATAAAGTTATGGAGTTTATTACAGTTTTGAGTAAAACCTAGTAAAATTTTATTTCCTATAAGCTATTTTTACATGAAAAACAATATGAACAATAAATTATTTGTTTTTGCAACTGGTGCTATTGTGGCATCGACTGTTGCAGAGGCGTCCGAGAGAGCATGTTGCATTTTCCTGTTACGCAGCCTCTGAAACAATTGTTTATGTCCTTGACCGCCACTGAGCGAATCAGCTCCCACTGCAGTATATCCTTATCCGGGATGTTTTCCTTGGAGATGAATTGTGACGAACTTGGCTCGATTTGGTTGCGAGAGTATTGTTAACTGAGAATTCCGTGGTCAGTCCCGATACAATATGCGCGGATCGATTTTGGCACGGTCGATTACGGAATAGGAATTCGCACAGATTGACCGACCGAAATCTGAGCGTTGATTAACGTTCAACGCTAAATACATGATTCCATGTTTATAAAATTTTCCAAAAATTATCCAGAATTTTTCCAAATTTTCCTCAAGTTTACCAAAAACAGCCAATTTTTTGAAAATTGACAAACCTTTTCGCTGATTCGTGTTGTTTAAAGTATTCAATGAAAATGAAAAAGATAAACCTGCTCTCATTTCACGATTTCTTGATTTCCTCTGAAAAGCTTTTTTTCGCCATTTGAGATCATTATTGAATACCGTCGCACATATTTTTCACAAATTTGAGCAAAATCGGATAACTTTTCGTTAAATTTAGCCTGCATGACTGGATCAAAATCCTCCTCCATTAGAAGAATATGCCTATACACAATATATTAGACCATATGTTAAAAGGTAAAAAATTTTTCACAAGTAATATCATACAGCGGAAACAACAATAGGTAATGCAGCACATCAAAAAATACAATAAATAGTGATAATATTGTAAAATGTGATATAATTTGTAATTTGCGTCAAGATGGACTAGTCCGTGTCAAGATGGACTAGTCCGTGTCAAGATGGACTAGTCTGTGTCAAGATGGACTGATTTTCAAGATGGACTACAACATATATAATCGTTCCATTACGGACGGAAAGTGCATTCTTAGGGGTGCTTATTTGGAAATAGACCTTTTTAGAGTAATTTTTAGCGGGGAATCCGAATTTGAGGTCAAAATTTAGCGAAATATAGACAAATTTTAGACAATTTTTTAGACAAAAGTGAAAATTACAAAAAACACACCCCTAAGAATGACCTATTTTGTCCTCTGAATGTCCAATTTTCTCCGCGACGGTGTTTTGAGGTCATTCTTAGGGGTGCTTATTTTCAAAATGCACCTATTTATAGAGTAACTTTTAGACAAAAATTTAGACAAAAACATCTGAAAAGGTCGATTCTTAGGGGTGCATTTTCTCCGCGACGGTGTTGTGACTGTAAGGCTTATTGAAGGCCGTAGGCCGACTATAAGGCTTATTGAGGGCCGTAGGCCCGAAATAATATCATGCTGCTCTACTCCCGAACAACCCTTACTCCCGAACAACCCAACCTGACCGCTGATGGCGGAGCGCGAAGCGCCGCGGATGCACGCTAACCGCTTCCTAGCGGGTTATGGCGCCGAAGGCGCCACATCCCACTAGTATATAGTATTTATACGTACTTCTAAAATATTTTAGGCAATTTGCCCATTGGTATCCTCCACCATTCCCGCATTCTACTTTATAGCCGTTATTGCACTCAAACTACGCCCGGGGCCAATCTTAGCTTTACTCTCAATTTGTCTGTCGTCAGTCACACTTTTCAATCCTTTGACGACGATCATTTGCTTTCGCTGCTATCGCCAAGCGACCATTCGTCTTCTCACTTGTGGACTGTTTGGAAAGTCTCAGAGAAATGTTGTAAATACCACGTCTCTTTCCATGATTAAGTAAAAGCAACATTTTTTATTTGAGCCAATCTGTATAATGTCGCGTGAAATTTAGATTTTAGATGGTAAAGCAAGGGAGCATGACACTTCGTCCCCGGAGACACTTTGTTCCCGGAAATGAAGGTTCCTCAGGGGCGAAGTGTTCGGGGGACAAAATGTCCCTGAGCACGAAGTGTCCCATGGATGTGATATGTCACGTTTGTACAAAATTCAACCAATATTTATGCCGAGAAATATTGGGCTTTCACAATATAGTCAAGTATCGGAGCCGTGGAGAAGAAAACCCTTACATTCCGTCCTCCGGGACACTTCGTTTCCCAGGACACTTCGTCCCCGAGGAATCATCATTTCCGGGGACAAAATGTCCAGGGACGAAGTGTCATGTATGGGGGAAATCCAATAAGTGCCCATGATCCCTTGCATCGCCATCTCAAATCTAAATGTTGAAGTATCGTATTACATCCTGTTAAAGAATCAAATTCAAATTCACATTTTATTAAATGTCTATTAATTATATTTCCAGTTATTAATACGCAATAAAATTCTCATGGAGATACAAACTTCCCATTATTTTTATACATAAAAAATCATAAACAGACCGGAATATTTTGTTTTGCGATCTGTCCAATTTGTTTATATGCCATTTTATTATTACTCCCGAGCCGCATGAAATGTGTGCGCAGTTAACCCCTCCACTCCTTCCAGCTGGCCGAGGCAACTGCTGACAAGGACTAACCCAGGACTGCCTTAAGAGATATATATGTTGCAGTTAATCTTGACGCTCAGTTAATCTTGACGCTAACTGAAATTTCAGTTAATCTTGACGCTAACTGAAATTTCAGTTAATCTTGACGCTAACTAGTTAATCTTGACGCTAACTAGTTAATCTTGACGCTAACTAGTTAATCTTGACGCTAACTAGTTAATCTTGCTTTCTCTATCTATAATCACTATTTTTTCTTTCCTCTTCATTCGGATGTCTCTATTTCTCTAATACTCTGTCTAGATATCCTTTACGACATTAACCCTACCAATAACGCCATCTGTCAACGACATTCTCGGTACTCCTTGTGTATATGTTCAGTTAATCTTGACGCTCAGTTAACTTTACGCTAACTAGTTAATCTTGACGCTAACTGAAATTCAGTTAATCTTGACGCTAACTAGTTAATCTTGACGCTAACTAGTTAATCTTGACGCTAACTAGTGTTTTTATCACTTTATACGTTATAAGCGACACTTTCTTTGTCGAAAGCGTCTATTTTGGTAAATATTATTGTTTGTATGGAAGACGTAACGCCAAAGCTTGTAAAGCGGCCGCTACGAAACCATTTGGCTTATTTCCAGCTGGTTTTATCAGCTGATTTCGTTCAGTTGTTTTTGTTCAGCTGTTTTTTTACCATTATTGACATTCTGACATATTTAATAATTTTTTTACAGAAATATTTCTACTTATGGAAGCCAAATTTAACTTAGAGTTTTCCTATTTGGTGGCGCGAAAGAAACTTATTCACACACCGAGCTCAGCTACCTACGATTCTATTTTGGCGGCCTTCGCAAAACGCAGAAATGGCGAAAAATTGGACAAGAATTCTGAGCAAAATTTCGTGTCGCGGTATCGCCTTGTTGAGTCAAACGGCGTCGAAAAACTCTACAGAGGACACCAAGAAGTCGTAAAGCAGGAAGAGGTTAGATTTTTTAATTTTAATGAAATATTTTTAAACTTTTGCAGGTATTTAAAATTCTGCACAATGTTCACTGTTCGAAGCTTGTTCATCCCGGACGCGACATAATGTGCAAAGAACTCAAGAAATACTTCGGATTAACACAGTATAGTTATTTTATAATTTTTGCTGCAAGTTAATTAAAGACGAGTTTAACTAGCCGCTTCGCGGCTAGTTAAACTCGCCGCGCTAGGAAGCGCCACAGCGGCTACGCCGCTCAGTATGCCCCTTAAACATCCCGCCCGTTAGTAACATCCCGCCCGGGAAAGTTCTGACCTCGTGAGAGACCTGGTGAGAATAACACGACCTCGTGAGAACAAATCTCGAATCTGACATCATATTCGTGATCAGCGTACCCGAAAACCCCCGGGTACCAAAAATCAGACCTGTAGACACATTACAGCAAAAAAACCGATTTTTTGGCCAAAAAGTGGCTTTTTTTCAAAAATGCGCCAAACCAAAAAGTGTAAAAAGCAAAGTTGTCCAGAATCGCCTCAGAAATCGATTGGGAACATAAAACACATCACTTCCCCAGGTCAAAACCCTTAAAAACACGTTTTTCGGTTTTGGCGCGAATTCAAATATTCAAATTTTGGGTCTGATATTTTTTGCAAAATCAGTAGCCTCAGGGCTTTCAAATGAGCTATCACTCGCCCCGGTCTGTCCATGGGAAGGTGCCGAAGTGAAAGTCTAATTTGGGCGTCACATCCGCACGCTGCCGCTTAGTATTTAGGGATTGCACATTTCAGGGAAATAGTGCAGCTATTTGTGTCCTTATGCGAAGTGTGCGAGTCAAAGAAAGCCAAGGCAAAGAAAGGGCTCGTGGTCAAACCGATCAGATCGAACAATTTCAACGACCGTTGTCAAGTCGACTTGATCGACCTCCAAGCACGTCCCGATGGAGAGTTCAAGTTCCTTATGGTATACCAAGTAAGAATGATTTTGATAATTAGGAAACTCTGTTATTGAATTTATCAGGAATGAAATTATTCAGGAAATTACTATTAAAAAATCTGTCAAAATCTATTAGTCTGTCAAAATTAGTCACTATTTTGATATTTTCAGGACCATTTGACGAAATTCGTTGTACTCAAACCGCTCACACATAAGACGGCAGCAGAGGTCGCAAGCAAACTGATCGACATTTTTGCCACGTTTGGAGCCCCGAAAATTCTCCACAGTGATAACGGCAAGGAATTCGCAAACAAAATAGTCTCCGAGGTGGTCAGGAAATGGCCGCAGTGCAAAATTGTCCACGGCAAACCGAGACACAGCCAAAGCCAGGGATCGGTTGAGCGAGCTAACCGCGACATAGGGGTAAGTGTTTCAATTTTCTATAATAAAGTTTTTGAATTTTGAATTTTCAATAATAAAATTAAGAATTAAAGTCGAATTCTCAATAGTTAAACTGCAATTTCAGGACATTTTGATCATGCACCTGCGGCAGGAAAAATCAACTTCGTGGGCATCAGCCCTGCATGTAGTCCAGGCAGCTAAGAACGCACGATGGCATCGAGGCATAGGAAGAAGCCCTTACGAAGCCATGTTCGGACGCAAAATGATGCTCGGGTACGAAGATGATGAAGCACTGGAGTTCGAGCAAACCCTCGTGGATGACCAAGCTCTCGATACGGATGAGGTGAGCTTTGTAAAAATTTTTAATTTAAAAGTAAAAACAGTAAAAGCAATGAAAATTTTGCAGTAAAAATGTGCAATTTCTCATTTTCATGTTTTAGAGCGATGAATATGTCCCAATTGACGGCTCCAATTGGATCGCGTTGGCCGAAACCGATGAACCGCTTCACAAGTCAAACAGTGCATCCCCATCGCAATCAAGAAGCCCATCTTCTGAGCGATCTCAAAGTCCATCGGCCTTAAACAACACAATAGCTCGACTGCAACAGTTCCCTCAGCGTGAAAGGCAAATTTTATTCGAAGTGGAAAATGAAGAACCCTCATTTTCTGATGCGATTAACGAGGAGAACCAGCTGAATCAACTCCATTTTCAAAGAGAAGCCGAAAGAGAAGGAGCTCGAGCACAACAGAAAAGACAGGCCCAACAAATGCTTGATGGATCTGCGAAAAGATTCCCGCCCATTCCGGTCGGTCAAACCGTACGCGTTCCAGTCCCCGCGGTCGATCGCGCCAAGACTGATCCTCGAAATATGCTGGGAGTCGTCATGGCTGCGGATGATGGCTTCTACAGCATCGGAACAGGAGTCGGAATCCTCAAAGACAAATACACTCGGAATCAGATCGACCCATGCTCGTCACAACACGTCACAATGGAAAGCGTCCCGGATAAGGAAATATCGCTGCGCTCTGCAGTCGGGGCTGATTCGCTCAGTGGCACGCAAGGACCTGTGCATTGCAGTTGTTTCCGAGGCTGTACAACCGGCAAATGTAAATGCAAGTCTCTCGAACGCCTCTGCAACAGTCGATGCCATAACAGCACCACTTGCAAAAACAAATAATTATTGTACACATCCTTATAGTAAGTTAAAGCTGTCAGGCGTCATTTCTGGATATGGCGTCATTTGTGATATAGGGGAAGTGCATTCTCAGGGGTGCTTAATTTTAGACAGGTACCTAATTATGGTAATTTTTAGCGGGGAATCCGAATTTGAGGTCAAATTTTAGCTAAAATGTACCTAAATTTAGACAAAATATAGCTAAAATGTACCAAAATTTTTGGAAGGGCCATTTTATCCAGTGCGTTTTTTCTCTGTCCCGAATTTTTGGAAGGGTCATTTTATCCAGTGCGTTTTTTCTCTGTCCCGAATTTTTGGAAGGGCCATTCTTACCAGTGCGTTTTTTCTCTGTCCCGAATTTTTCAAAGGGTCATTTTATCCAGTGCGTTTTTTCTCTGTCCCGAATTTTTGGAAGGGTCATTTTATCCAGTGCGTTTTTTCTCTGTCCCGAATTTTTCAAAGGGTCATTTTATCCAGTGCGTTTTTTCTCTGTCCCGAATTTTTGGAAGGGTCATTTTATCCAGTGCGTTTTTTCTCTGTCCCGAATTTTTGGAAGGGCCATTTTATCCAGTGCGTTTTTTCTCTGTCCCGAATTTTTGGAAGGGTCATTTTATCCAGTGCGTTTTTTCTCTGTCCCGAATTTTTGGAAGGGTCATTTTATCCAGTGCGTTTTTTCTCTGTCCCGAATTTTTGGAAGGGCCATTTTATCCAGTGCGTTTTTTCTCTGTCCCGAATTTTTGGAAGGGTCATTTTATCCAGTGCGTTTTTTCTCTGTCCCGAATTTTTCAAAGGGTCATTTTATCCAGTGCGTTTTTTCTCTGTCCCGAATTTTTCAAAGGGGTCATTTTATCCAGTGCGTTTTTTCTCTGTCCCGAATTTTTCAAAGGGTCATTTTATCCAGTGCGTTTTTTCTCTGTCCCGAATTTTTGGAAGGGTCATTTTATCCAGTGCGTTTTTTCTCTGTCCCGAATTTTTCAAAGGGTCATTTTATCCAGTGCGTTTTTTCTCTGTCCCGAATTTTTGGAAGGGTCATTTTATCCAGTGCGTTTTTTCTCTGTCCCGAATTTTTGGAAGGGTCATTTTATCCAGTGCGTTTTTCTCTGTCCCGAATTTTTGGAAGGGTCATTTTATCCAGTGCGTTTTTTCTCTGTCCCGAATTTTTGGAAGGGTCATTTTATCCAGTGCGTTTTTTCTCTGTCCCGAATTTTTGGAAGGGCCATTTTATCCAGTGCGTTTTTTCTCTGTCCCGAATTTTTGAAAGGGTCATTTTATCCAGTGCGTTTTTTCTCTGTCCCGAATTTTTGAAAGGGTCATTCTTACCAGTGTGTTTTCTGCGTCAGTCAGAGACACAAATCAGTCAGAGACACAAATCAGTCAAAGGCAACAGGAGCGGCCGAAGGCCGCGACTGTCGACCTCACCCTAACCATATACGCGAGGTGCTGGAGGCGGCGAGCCAGTCCTGTGGTCGGGCGCGGAGCGCCCGACCTTCTCCCTTGGAATGTGAGGGAACTTAGAACATATACTTTCGAACAACCCTTACTCCCGAACAACAGCTGCTTGAGGGCCGAAGGCCCGAAATAGTCTCATGCTGCTCTACTCCCGAACAACCCTTACTCCCGCACAACAGCTGCTTGAGGGCCGAAGGCCCGAAATAGTCTCATGCTGCTCTACTCCCGAACAACCCTTACTCCCGCACAACAGCTGCTTGAGGGCCGAAGGCCCGAAATAGTCTCATGCTGCTCTACTCCCGAACAACCCTTACTCCCGAACAACAGCCGAGGGCATACTGATGGCGGTGCGCGAAGCGATGACGAACCCAATCTCCCGCTGTGCACGCTAACCGCTTCCTAGCGAAGTGGGGCCGCGAAGCGGCCCCACTTCGCTAGTTGTTACTTTTTGTAAAAAATAGTTGAAAAATAAATTTTTATTAGGTTTTATTGAAACAAATATAAATCGGCGTCAAGATTAACTAGTTAGCGTCAAGATTAACTAGTTAGCGTCAAGATTAACTAGTTAGCGTCAAGATTAACTAGTTAGCGTCAAGATTAACTGAAATTTCAGTTAGCGTCAAGATTAACTAGTTAGCGTCAAGATTAACTGAGCGTCAAGATTAACTGCAACATATACACCAAAGGAGTGGACCGAGAATCTCGTTGACAGATGGCGTTATTGGTAGGGTTAATGTCGTAAAGGATATCTAGACAGAGTATTAGAGAAATAGAGACATCCGAATGAAGAGGAAAGAAAAAATAGTGATTATAGATAGAGAAAGCTAGAGGACTAAGCAATCTCTCTAACGTCTGAGAGTGCTTTTATCAGAAATACAAAGCAGATCTGTGAGCCCCGCCTTCCCTATTCACCTATCTGATAGTGCCAGAGAGGAAAAGGAATGTAGTGGAATAGACGGATATACAAAAGCCGGGCTGGATACATGAAAGCCAAGCGGGATATATGAAAGCCAGGCTGGATATATAAAGGAACTAAGCCTAAACTTCACTAAGCCTTTCTAAGACAACCAAGAGCTGGATAACAGAGTTCACGAACAATTTTTGTGTATGACCGGATATCCAGGATGGGATCGATGAACCAGGAATGTGATCTCGTTGATGGACACTTGTATAGCTGAGCACTGGGACACTAAATCTCTTCAGCTCATTTGCTCAGTCGTGGTAAGAAATAACGGTCGGTGACCCATTCTAATTTCGATCGGATCGCTGAAAGGATTTCTCTATTGATCGCTCATTTCTTTCCATCATTTCTAATTTTGAATAAGCTTCCGGAATATTTTGAAAATGGAGACAACGTCAGAAAAAAATCGGGTAATTAAATTTTTATGAATAAATATTATAAGTAGTTTTAACACGATTTTTGGTATAGGTTAGGGTTAAGGAAAAATTGTGGTGTGATGAGATATTTCTTTCAAGTGGAAATTCGAAAAATCTACGCTGGAATAATATTTTGCATAAAATTTTCTGGAGAGAAGTCCTCGAATCCTTGCTTCTATATCTTGGTCTCATATTGGAAAAAAGCTGCCCGGAAGAGGAAATATTGCAAAAATTCGTTATGAGCAAAATAATATTTGTTCCATTTAGCAATGGCACAGAGTAATAAATTTTTGGCTGATAATTAAATTTTGTCACTGATTGCACCAGCTATTGCGCGATTGTAACCCTAGCTTAAAGATCACTGAGCAAAAACCACAAAATATGGTATATATTTCAAAAAATTTTATCCATTTTTCGCGGCTAAACTTAAACTTTCATAAAAATTCATTCTTGACTTAGTATAGTTTAACAAATTTGTATAGGTGAGTCTTGGTAACTTTCATGCGTTCATTTGAAGAATTTGTAAATTTGTGTGATTTCAGCCTGTGGCCGAATCAGCGTGCAAGTTCAAATTCACAACAGAAGCCAAGACCCACCAAATCAAACGGCTAGCTGAGCGATACATTAATTTATCAAACGAATATGAATTATTATCAAATAATTACCTCTTTATTATTTATATAAATCGCTGACATTTTACTTTGCTGTCATGACAATGCTTCGATAAAGTTGAATATCTTGAAACAGTTAGTTATTACACAAAAAATTTGAGTTACAACTTGAATCGAACTTTTGTAACAGAATTATATTGATACCTCTGAAAAAGTGGTATAATTTTCTTTAAGTTTTCTAGAACTTTTTGAAAATTTTTATATTTTCAGAAATATATACTTCTTTCCAATATATTGTGTACAATATTTCACAGAATTTTTCTTGAAAACATAAATCAAAATATCGAATGAAAGTTCACCTTTTGATGAGTTGTCCATGGTTTTGCTCAACAGGAAATAAAAAACAACAGCAATTTTTTACGGAGAATTCAAATTTTTAATATAATTTGCTTTTTCCTCTTTGTTTGAAACTTTGTCCTAAAACGGTCACTTTGATTAAAAATAATTTTTTGGGAAAATTCTCCAAGGAATCAAACATCTTTCTGGGATCATTTATATCCCTAATTTTTCAACCCTTGAAATGGTCATTTCACTCGTGTCTAATATAAGCCTCCAGGCTCATATTATAAAAAATACAGCTTACTATTTTTCAAAACTTTAACATCCATCTTTCAGTTGCACCCAGAGCAAGTGACTCGTGTTCAAAGCACCAGTCCTTCCACGACTGAGGACGAACATTTGACAGATAGCCTGAGGACAGATGTAATTGCAGGCGAAGAAACAGGTGACAATTCCAAGGATGATAAACTGGACACTGGCACAAAACCAACAGTGTTTTGTTTAATTGCTTGTAGTTTTGTTAATCGCAATTTATTCTATGGCTTTTGTACACACGTAACACACATAACACTCCGAATGGGTTAGTAAATAAAATGTTTGCTGCATGTTATCAAACAATGAAACATCAATGAAACATCTGAAATCAAGAAAAATATTTGTGACAGAAATGCATGCTGTAGGTATTAATTTTGTGCATCACATGCGTTGTGATAATAGACCAAAATGTCTTGCTGAAACCGTTTTGAGATCTAAATGTTTTAACTAAATTATTAGAGCTCTAAATTTTAAGACGAATTTAGGAAAGATGTTAATCGGGTGTGCGGTATATCGAGAGAATTTTGTATGCAAAAAATCCTTCCCTTGCAAAGTTGTGCGGATAAACGAAATTTCCTATATTCTTTGTCATTTTTTGAAAATGAAAAATAAAATTTGAATTCCCGCTCAAAAAATTTTGATTTTTTTACTAAATTTTGAACGATTTTTGCAAAATTTTTACCTAATATGGCAAAAATTTTGAAAAATTTTCGAAAAATTTGATAAAAAACAGGAAAATTTTGTATAAAAATTCAAATTTGCGCCAAAAACAGAACCATTTTTCTTTGTGCGGATAAACGAAAAATTTTACATAGAAAATTTCACTTTGGTTTCTCAAAAACCTGTGCGGTATATTGAGTTTAACCGCACAAAATGCGGTATATCGAGATAATTTTGTATGGAAAAAATCCGTTCCAGCCAGATTTGTGCGGAATATCGAAAGTGCGGCTTATCGTGTGTGCGGTATATCGAGGTATGACTGTATATGTAGATTGTAAAACTTCCAAAAATTTTAACATAAAAGAATTTGTGTCAGATTAGTTAACTATTTCACTTTAAATTTTAACATGTCAATTTTAGGATGTCAGATTTGCTAACTACCGTAATACCTGTAATTACTCCCCCGGGGGAGTAATTTTTCAACTACCCCCGAGGGGGGAGTAAATATAGGGGGGGGAGTAATTTTAGAGGGAGCAATTACAGGTATTACGGTATTTCACTTTAGGTGATTGTCCAAAATGCGGCAGATACGTTCCTGGAGCTAATATGGCTAGTCACCTCGCCATGCATAACAAACTAAATGGAATATGAAAGAATTTCTCTATAACAAAAATGAGAATATAAATCATGGTATAGAGAAACGTTGCACTCAGTCAGAAGTGACTGTACTTTCCGATTTAACTCTCCATTTCCATACATACAACTGTTTTGTCTATTTCAGAGATTTGGTTTTCCGGAATCCCGGATCCGGGAATCCCGAAAAATGCATTTTCGGTTTCAAAGCAACCGGGAAGCTGAAAATTGGAGGTTAGGGGTTTTCGAGGGTCCTGATTCCAAATCAGGGGATCAGATTTCGGATTCAAAGTTAGGATTTCCGGTTTTCTGGAATCCCGGATCCGGGAATCCCGAAAAATGCATTTTCGGTTTCAAAGCAACCGGGAAGCTGAAAATTGAAGGTTTGGGGTTTTCGAGGGTTCCCGTTTCCGGAATCCCGGAACCAGGAAAACAGAAAAGGCATTTGTTAGTCCAAAAAAGTGCTGGGTATAGTTCCTCTAACCGCGCGCCTTTGGCGCGCGCTAATTGATTGCTAGTATAGTTAAATAATAAATTTATTGTCTCTTTATATTAAATATACGAAATACTAGCAAAAAACAACAAAAAAGACCAATTTTTGATGACTAAAAAATAGGCGGGAAAAGAATAAAATTCAAATCGGACTCGAAGCTCGGGCTCGGCTCCAGTTGTCGAGCCCGAGCCTGGGCTCGAGCTCGGGCTCGCCAAGTGAATCCGGAATCATGTCGAGCCCGAGCCTGGGTGGGTCAGGCTCGAAGCTCGGGCTCGCCGAATTTTGCCGATCCCTAATAGAAATGAATCAAAACATGAAAATTATGAAATGAATAAAAACATAAAACTTTAACTTTTAATGCTCTTATATATCTCAAGATATCTTTCTGGATCTTAAAAAGTAAGAATAAAATGAAAAAATAATAAAATAGCGCCGCAGGCGAAATTTTTTGTAAAATTTTGCCATACAAAAAAGAAGGGAATTCCAACGCGTTGATAATGCTCTGGTTACAATCAGCGTTGCAACGCGTTGATTTATAGCAATGTTTGGCATCATTTTTCGCCTATTTTTTCGGGATTTTTATAAAATCTGATATTGGTCTTCCTATGCCAACTTTGCGTCTAGATTCCGAATATGTAATTTATTTGCATATTTCAACATTTTTCCATCCAAAATTCTTCCGCGTTGAAATGCTTCTTCCTTCGGCCGAAGGAAGGACGGCGTTTCAACGCGGCGTTGAAATTTCAACGCCTGGGTTGAAATGAGAGAGAGACGGCAGGCGCTGTCTCTTTGAAGAGACGCTAGCGAAGCATAACACATTTTAGTCACCACATGTTTTAACTTCTCATGGAAGTTAACATAGTTTTAGGTAACAAAAATGGCTTATCTGAAACATTTTCAGTTCTCATATGTTTTCCACTTACTCTCTATACTGTCTGTCTGACCTACTAACTATTATTCTGCCATAGAAACTTTTCTTTTATTAATCCATTTTAATGCACAAGACGAGTAGAATTCTTGGCGGTTTCTGCCAGGAAGCAAGCAATTAAGCAAAATGATTTGGGTGTAATTTTTGTTGAGTAATTTGAAATCGGCGTAGTTTTAGGCAATAAAAATGCCTTACCAAAAACGTTTTCTGTTAACATTTTTCCTCTACTGCCTCTTTAGTTCTCTGGCTATCGAAGAAACTATTCATCAATCATTATGGGATTGCGCAATTTCTGAATAAATGCATTCTCATTGTATTCAATCTACTAAAAATTTTACGCCCTACACATTTTGCTGATTGCATGTAATTGAGCCCATGCCAACATTCTACGATTTTTGTACACACTTTGGTGACCCTTTGAATGCATTTATAAAAGAAATGTTTGCTCCCTAAAATAGAGGAATGGTTTCTGGAACGCGCAGACAGCTAAAGATTAGTAAATGGTTTGGAAAAAATTTTCATCTCAATTATTTTGTTTAATTACTTGTCACTCTTATAGTCAGTATTTATTATACGCATTTCTAAACACTTTGGTTACACTCCGAATGGAGAAGTAAAGAAAATATTTGCTGTACGTCATAATTTCAGCGATAAGTTAAAATTAAAAATCATTATTTCCAATGGTTAAAAGTTGTACCCAAATAGGGGTAAACGAATCACTGCCAAATGGAAGATTCATCAACAACTGTAACGGTGGAAGACTGTCTGGTGGAAGAGTGCGAGGTATTGATTGGTTTTTTATTCCTTGGTCCCGAATTCTGAGCCAGGTTTTAGTCCAATCAGTAACGTATAATCCCAAAGTTCTAAAATGGCGTAGAAAAGAGTTCGATCAGGGCAAATGGCGATTTGAATTTGCGCCAAAACATAGTTGCATGCCAAAGGGGTTAAAAGGGGCCGCTGAAAATTTTTAATGAGGGGGATTACTCGGCAGGGGTCTCCTCTAGAGATTGGTAAAAAAATTTGAGTGGGGCCTTAGTAGAGTAAAAATTTTTACAGTCAACACTTTTCCCTATTAGAGGAGGCTCTGTTCAGCATCAGGAAAAGAGCCTCCTCTAATAGGGAAAAGTGTTGACTGTGAAAATTTTTACTCTACTAAGGCCCCACTCAAATTTTTTTACCAATCTCTAGAGGAGACCCCTGCCAAGTAATCCCTCATTAAAAATTTTCAGCGGCCCCTTTTAACCCCTTTGGCATGCAATTATGTTTTGGCGCAAATTCAAATCGCCATTTGCCCTGACCGAACTCTTTTCTACGCCATTTTATGCCAGGCACACGCAGAAATTCGGGAATGATATTTGTGCGTTTAAATTCATTCCATTTCAGTTTAGCCCTCCTTTAGAAGGGGTCTAGCTCAAATTTGATATTGCTAAGCACCTCCAGAATACGATTTTAAGACAGGCTTAGCAATATCAGATTTAAGCTAGCTCCCTTCTAATGGGGCTAAACTGAAATGGCGAATTCAAACGCACAAATATCATTCCGCGAATTTATGCGTTTGCCTGGTACAGTTCTCTAGCATAATCTCAGATAACCATTTCGCCAATTTTGAATTTCAGGATTGCTAAGCAAATATTCCAATGGCAACTCAAATAGCGGATATCCTTCAGCTACTTTGACGAATACCCAAAAACAACTGGCATTGAGCTCAAGTCAGTTCGAACCTTGTTCATCCAGAGCCTTGATCAATTGGTCCACAGTAAATGCAACAACCAGCAGCCAGCCGGAACAATCGACACCTGTCTTTGTACCTGTGATGTCGAGTTATTGGCAAGCAGATTTTCAATCCAGAAATAAATATCAATGCGACTCCTCATTTATGAATCTAGAGACGATTCTTAGCCAGAGGATAAGAATTCCCGATCTAAGATCGAATCTATCATCAAGATACTTGCAACAAATCCGCCTCACAACTTCGGAAGAGACCCCATTAATTTGGGAAATGTTACAAGGCTACAGGAAATTTCTATGCTTCCGGAAGACAGGGGAGCTCATCGAAGGTACCTGCACAGACAATTTTATTGCTCTAAGGAAGGATTTCCCACTGATATCGAAAATGATCAATGATTACTTCCATCCTCTGGACAACTTTTCTGCTGATTCTATAGTAAAACAGGAAACTTCTTTAATAATACCTAAAAAAATTATAGATATTTAATTTTTAGTGGTCCCTTATATGGAGCTTTCTATGCCCCTTTGCAGACTGCACATATGCTTCAGTGAAATATTTTCCTGGAAAAGATGATACGAGGTTAATGCTAATTTTATGGAAAATAAAGTTAGAGCTTGTCCTAATGCCGTATTTCCTCTAATTGAACCCCGGGGGTTATATCATTTCAATACTCCTCCAGGGTGCGTCTAATTCAGGGGGGGGGTTGAACAATTTGGACCGAATATTGGTCCGAAAATTTTTGGGACTTTTTTGCAAAATTTTCCGATTTTTGGCCAATTTTCACAAAATTTTTGGAAATTTTTTGGAAAACATTTGGATTTTTTATCAATATTTTTTGCACATTTTGAATTTTTTTGCCGAAATTTTTTCAAAATTCCAATAAAAATAGCAAAATTCTTAATAAAAATAAAAAATCATAATTTGAATTTGCGCTAAAAATTTCATTTTTTGGCGAATTTTGGAAAAACCCATTTTTTCGGGGTTCTATTTTAGGGTGCTTTAATTATTTCAATACCCCTCCAGGGGTGTCTAATTAATGGGGCTTCAATTATAAGGGGCTTATATTAGAAGAAATACGGTAAATGATCCCTAAAATGATTTCACACTAATTGAATCTTTTCTGAATAATCTCGTTCCAGATTCATGGTCTCAAGTCGCCACTATGCGGACTACCGACAGTTACCCAAATATTTCAACGTCAAAGAAAGCAAGACCGATCCCAGTCGAATGGCAGAGTATTTGTTTTCATAACCATTCTTTTCTTAGCAATGAGTAATTTCGCGCGGCGTTTCAGAATTTATGGACCAGTGTATTTTACCGTATTCACCATGATGACACAACCTTTTCGCAACATGAATTGAATTGAATGACTTATTCTCAAAGGCTAATAAATTCGCACTAACATGAGAAACAAATAATACAAAAACAAAAACATAAGGAAATTTGACTTATCATGGCGGCTCTCTACATATTCATCAACCGGTCTATTCATCAACCGGACTGTTCATCAACCATTGAAATCTTGCATAAAATGAGGGAATTTGATCTAGATTTTTTGTATCCGGGGGTTTTCGACCCCGCTGAGTCCGAATTTGAAGTCGGTTTCGACTGCATGCACGCACTGCATGCACGCACTGCAAGCGCCCGATGCGTTTGGCCTAATTTTAAGGGTATCCCTGACCCTAGGTATCTGTACCTAACCCCCTAAATCGACCCCGGGGAGTTCAAATCCGGTGTCAGATTTTGCCTGGTCCTAGCACGAAAATTGGGAAATTGCCAATTTTTCGCATTTTTTGCCCGAAAATACCGGTTTTTGACGCGATACGAAAAAACTAACTGCAGATTCGTAATCAGCGCGTCAAAAAAACCCCTAAAAACACATTTTGCAGAAAATCTGGAAAAGTTTGATTTTTTGCTATTTTTGGACCATAGCGGGACCACATGGATTTTGAAAAAATCGATTTTTTTGAAAATGTGGAAAAATTTTATGAAGTGTGTTTTCTTAGGGATTTTCAATGCGCTGATTACGAATCTGCAATAATTTTGATATTCTCGAATAAATTCTAATCAGAGCGAATAGAATTCTAGAGAGCGCGCACCACTCAAACTTGGGTAATTAAACCGAATATTACCGAGGAAGAGCTCGCTGGCTTTATGGGACTATGTTTCTGGAATGGCAGTAGGCTTAAATTTGTATTTGGGAAATACGGGACTTGTTATGCCTTCTCTGCGGAACGGGATGAAACATTTCACGACGAGAAAACACTTTAAAACATTATAGATAAGGTTTTAACAGAAAAGATCAAGAACAGAAATTCCAGAAACAGTGAGTCCATATTGGATTGTGTTTCTGGAATGGCCATAAGTCGGAATTTACATTTGAATAATATTCGCTCATGCATAAACACTAAATCTAAATCCATTTAATTATAGCGGTCGATGACCTGTCAGATAGAGAAGATCTGATACTACAGGAGACTAAAATGGCCTTGCATAATGAACTTTACCTTGTGTGTCAACGAGCAGTCGGTGGTGACACGACACATGGTGTGATACGGTTCGCCACGCTCTGCAACATGGTCACTTTTGCCCACGTGAGCATTACAGTATATATTAAATTCTATGACATGTAACAGTATCACATAGGAAAGTGGAAAAAGCAGTTCGTAGGCAGTTAGAGAAAAGCGAGAGATAATGGAAAAAGAGAAAAGGAACAACATTGAAGAAATGTGGATCAAAATTGATTTGATACCGTTATAACTAGGGATGGGATTTTTAGGTCCCAAAAATCGCATTTTAGGTATCTAAAAAGGTCCCAAAAAAGGCCATTTTAGGTCCCTTTTAGGTCCCACCAAAATGGTCATTTTAGGATGAAATTTCCCCAAAATTCCCCAAAAAGGTCATTTTAGGACCGTATTTGTGGGAGATTTTGATCAAAATTTGCCAAATTTTTAAAAATTTTTATAAAAAATTTAAATATTTTTCGAGAAATTTTCCAAAAATTTTTTTAAATTTTTTAAAAAAATTTTTGAAATTTTTTTCAACAAAATTTTTTTCGGCGCCGCCTTCGGCGGCGCCGGAAAAAAATTCCAAAGGGGGGACCCTATTGATTTTGGGACCTAAAATTTCCCAAAAAAGGCCAAAATAGGTCTTTTTAGGTTTTTTAGGTTTTTTTAGGTTCGGACCTAAGAATCCCATCCCTAGTTATAACTGATCGTGCTCCAATCCCTTTATAAATTCATTTCCTAGCTCTGAATTACTATACTCACTACTCTAATTGAAGCCCCGGGCCTTAATTTGAGTGGGTTCCAGTAAAGGAAATACGGTATGTAAATTTATTCGAAATATATGATTTTCAGAGATTTTTCCGAGAAGTCTCCGCGTGCATTTCTCTTGTAAACGCGTCGAACCTGGCATTCGAAACTGACACTTTGCACAACCCACACGCTTTCTGAAGTGCAATCAATGTGAATGAATCAAATGAAAATGCGCATACAAATTTTCAATAGTTGTTGTTTGTAAATTTAATACAAGTGATATAACATAAAATACAAGGTAATTAGTAACGGAATATAAACCATGTACAAAATATGATTGATGTTTTAATGAAATATATTAATTGAGAATAAAAACAATTTTTAATGCTATTTGGAGAAATCTTAGAAAGAAACCACCTAGCGCATTTTAATAAAATAACGTACCTTTTGTGCACTTTTACGCGTATCATTGTCCACTTCGTTGTTGTCTATCAGCATAGTCGAATCATCAGGTAGCCATCTGCATCATGTCGGACATTCGGAAAACGGATGTGTCAAGAGGGGA
>JAKKPZ010000199.1:0-102031 GCA_022814885.1 Ditylenchus destructor
CAAAAATAAGCACCCCTAAGAAAGCACTTCCCGAAATTCCCATGGGACAACGGACAGCTTTAACTTATACTACAAATGACGAAAATTTTTTAAATTTGAGCAAAAAGCAAGAAGAAAGTCTTTCTTGTTTGATTTATTGTGTTAAATTAATTATTTTCTAAAATTTTTACTAGGGGCTAACATCTTGGGGGGGGGTAAATGGGTGGTGGGTAGCAAATTAATTTCGCATTCTTGTTTGATGATTTAAGAGGCCCAATTATTGTTAAGAAATCAAACTTATGTTTTGGCCACTCAACTTGTTGTGACAAATGCGCCCAACAAATGGCCCATTATCTGGATAAGACAAGCAAAACATTACAAAATCTCCTTTGTATTTGGTATTGTAAAATTATGTAATGTAAGTGATATTTGAAGTGCAGAATAAAGGTCATCAAATGCCATTTTTTATTATCAACATAAAAGTTAACATTCATACTCCCAAAAGGAGAAATGCATTAAATTCATTGGCCGAACGGCAACTGAACATTGGACGAGCAGCTGGCCAGTGCGCCGAAAGCTTTGAATGCCTCTGATGGGTTGGCGCAGCGACCGATATCCGGGTTCTGATCCATTGGCTTGCACAGGTCAAGGCAGTCACTAAATATGTTGTGTTAAAAATTTTCACATGAAATTTTTTCTTTTGTTTTTTGTTACACGTGAAATGAACCCAATAATTCCGAACATGCATCATAAGTCCGGCCATAAAGAAATTTGTGAGTTTTTATATAAGTCTTTCAGCAAAATAAAATGACCTTTTTGTTACTAAAAATAAAATAATTGTACAACGTACAAAGTTGGAAAAATAAAGGTTTCTGCAACAGTGGTATACGGACCGACTTTTTCCTGGTCTGGTCCAGCGCGCTTTATAGCACCCTAAATTTTTCAGGTGCTAATGTTGATTTTCATCTTTTTTGGCCTAATTTTTGAAACTTTTAGCAAAAGTCGCACATTTTCGTCATTTTTTGCCGGTTTTTAGCACTTTTCAAGTTTGAAAAGCTGCAAATTTTTTCCAAATTTGTGAAAAATTTTTGTACTTAGCAAGAAGTTGCTAAAAATTCTAAAGTAATTCCCGTTCTGGTCCGCAGACAGATTGCCACTCTCGAATTTCTTGCATAATATAAAATTACCATCTTTTTCCATAAGGAAAATCACTTACTCGCCGACACCCGCGTCACGGCAGCATTGCGTGTTATCCTCGCCTCGAGTCAAGCACAAAAAGTAATCAATTGTGGAGCGATCGTTATTTTGACCAGCCAAAAGAGCCGACGACGAGCGTTCCTGAGCAGGATGTTCCAGAAGAGCGCTGTAATTGCAGGGGAGACCGATTTTGACGCGCTTCTCAAGGCAACATGATTCAAATTCGCGGTTAAGGCATTTTTTTGCGCAATCGAAGCCTTCTTTTACACAGTCCGTCAGACATTCCCAATCAGCACCGCCGCACCTAGACTGACAGGTATAGGCCACACCTACGCATGAGTACATGCACCCGCAACACGCTCGATTATCATGGCAAGCAGGCGCACATTGGCAAGCCAAGTCTTCTCCACACAGTTCTAAATTTAAAAAAAATCAGGAAAAATAAAACATATTAATAAATTTATATTCCAATGAATATAAGTACCGGTGTCACAATTTTTCCCCAATTTGTTTTTCAGTTATTGAACATTTTTTCAAATCATGTTGAGCTGATTTTTTACATGACAAAATAGACACTTTGGGAATTTTTCTGACACTAAACACACAGTACCAGCTTTATTGAAAGAGGAAAAAATGCATTTTTAGGAAAAGAATAGTATGAAATGAAATGAAGTGTATAATGACAATGCCTTATTATCTCTTTTGCACATGGGAGTTTTTCAGATGCGCTGATTCCGAATCTGTAATCAGATTCTGGCGGAAATATCAAATTTTTTCGTATTTTTGGCATTCTCTAAAAAGATTCGTTTTTGTCAAAAATGATGTTTTTTCGAGCGATATCGAAAAACTGATCACAGGTTTGGAATCAGTGCAAAAGTTATCATAGAAACGCAATTTGGAGAAAAATTATTTGGATTTCGTAAAATCGACTTTTTTAGGATTGGAGACAAAAAATTGGGACACCCTATATATATAACACATAAAATAAAGTAACTTTAATCCAAATTCATTAGAACCCTACTGAGATTCCGGTGCTTGAGCACAATTTTCTTATAGTATTTTCTAAGCGAGTAATAAACCAACCTCCAACCAAAACAGCCAAAACACCGAAGAGACAGAAAGTGAAAGTCGAATGAATCATTTTGATCGTTCAAAAAGGCATGATTTTGGAGTGATACATGACTTTAAATAGCGGCGGTGACATAAGGCTCCCTCATTTTAATGCACGATTCATTAATATGCAATCATTCTCGACGCATCACATGATCGTTCAAAATGGTACTCTCGATCATTATATAAGCATGACTAGCCATAAAATTCCATTATCCAGCGCCCCCATATATGGCAATCTCAGCAATCAAAAATAAGATTGTCCGACGTGGAAGAATATGTAAATCAAGAGCGACAAAAAACAAATTATTTGCAGTGTGGATGACGTTCGAAATTCAGGAGAATAGTTTGAAGGTTGACCAAAATTTTGAAACCACTAAAATCATGGTTCAACCTAGAACATGTCCAAAAATTGAAGAATCAGATTTAATTTTCAGAGAATTTTTACTAGAATTATTCCATTTTTACTAGTAAAATCCACGGGACCGGACAAAGCCGGCGTTATATCGAGCTGCGTTATATAGAGAATTGACCGTATATGTTGCGGGAAAGACTAGTTTTCAAACAAAAACTACTTATTCTTGACATAGTTTCAGGAAAAACCTAGTTTGATAGTGAAAAGCTCATGGAGCGATGCTTAAAAGACAAACGCGATTTTTACAAAGGAATTGGGTAATTAAACCGGCAGACACATACATTCTCTGCGCTCTAACATGTTGTGTTGTCTTTTGCACACTAGCCCTCTTTTGACCCCGGTGACAATAGAATTACCGGCTAAAAATATGTATATAATAAATATATATAACCCTATTTGTTATATTTTGTTGAATTTTAGCTTTTAATTTAGTCTGAAGTAAGAATGAAGGCTAAAAAAGCAGAATTAACCCTTCATTGCCGGAGCCATAGACAAAAGGCAGAATGTCTGCGTTACCATTAGCTTTCCTTTTGGTGAGCTGTCTTTATCAAAATCATGATGTCTGCCATTGTTTATTTCTCTTTTCTATGTGATCTATTTACAGACACACTCTTTGTATGAATAATGAACACTCATTCGTTTCTTTCTTTTTGTGAAGTCTTTAGCAAATCAAATGCGTATCCGATCGGATACACTCGGCAATGAAGGGTTAAAGTCAAGAATCGGCAAAAAATAGCTAATTAAAAAATATTTTTTTAATATTTTGCGATTTTTTAAATATTTTAATTAATTAAAACCGGAATTAAAAAAAATATTTTTGGGGGTTTTAGTTATCATTAGAGTGATATCACATGATACTTTGATAACAGTGTCATATTACCAAAAGCCAAATACTATCTGGCGCTTTCTTTGTAAATGACCTTTTGTCGAATGACTTGATAATGGCTTAATTGTCACATTTTCGGTTTAATACTACCACAATTTTATTACAGCAAATAGCTTGAACTAACAAAATGTTAATGAAATGATTCACTGATGAGATGATTCACTCTCTACTTATATTAATGAAATGATCGACCGTATACTTTATGGATTTCGATTATTGCCATTCGGAAGAGTATCCAGAAAAATGTAAACAATCTCAAGGAAATAGAGCCTCCTCAGCGAGTTCTTTTGCGTAGTTTTCCAGAGACTGTGCCCGTAGCGATCCGAGATAGGCGGAGAACGTTTGGAAGGTATTGCAAAGGTCAAAGTTGCAGACGCATCGGAACGAGAACTCCACAGGAACCGGCTTTATGGGCCCGGATCGTTGGAAGTCGTAGCGCTCATAGATGCAAATGCTCAGGATTTGGTAGCCATCGTCTCCGGTGTCGAAGATGGATTTGTAGGCGTGGACCAAGTCGTTTTCTGGTCCCAAGCCGAATTGCGAGCCACTCATAAGTTGGCCTTCATGGTAAGCGGATGGAATCAGGGAGCAGTAGGTATAGTTTCCTTTGATGACAGTTCTGCCGGAAACGATGTGGGTTTCATAGCACGAGGTTGCCTCGGAAGCGGAGAATAGGGGGAGCAGGAAAATGATGGCAACAAATGCTGGGAACATTGATAACGGACTTTAGCGCAGGTGATGTGACCTAAACATGGTAAAAAATTATTTTCACAGGTAAGACCAGTCTTGTGCAAAGTTCACAAACAAAGTTTCAACCTTGGTTGAAATTGTATAGCCGAATTTGAAATTTCGAAAAATCGGGGCCTAATCTAATTGATTTCGTCCAGAGGTCGGTTCTATTGGTCTTGAGCACTTTTAGTAAATACTTTCGTTCGTAGGAAAATTCTAGAAGTTTGCCATATAAAAACGAAATGAAGCCTAAAATATAGAGGCTCAAGCTCCGGAGCCGGAAAAAATTTTTTTCGGATCTATAGCCGAAATTTACAGCTTGCATGAGACCGATAGACTTTGAAAACTCTGAAGAATGGTTCTGAGATAACTGGACACGAGCAAAACTGCGTCAATAGAAAGACTAAAAAAGAAGTCACACTGCAGCGCAATTCTCGAAACGGCTAAGGTTTACGGCCGGTAAAGCCAATTAAAAATTTACGCTTGACTTAGACATCGAAGCTTATCAAAAATGGATACGAAAGACCGTTATAACTACAAAACGGACACTAATAATTCCTAAAGCAGCCGAAAACGTACACCGGATTCTGCGCCGACTTTGCTCATTAGACAGGTTTCTTTTCGAAAGGTATCAAAAAAATAAACAGATATGCCCTAGGAATTTTTATGAGATTTCTCGGGGCTGAAAAGTTGAATTATTTTTAAACTTTTCTTGTAAAAGGTTGTCTGGAATCCTTTCAAAATTAAAACAATACTATGGGAACAATACTTTACTATGAACTATTAGTCGAATAATTGATTTGGATTGAACTAACGATTGGTCCAAAGTAATAAATTCATGGAAACCGATCTGTGCAAAATCAGAAATTTATATCTAATCCGAGCAAGATTTATGCTGTTTTTTGCAGTGTTTTATGCCTTATTTAGACCTTTCCAGCTAAGACGTCTTTGTTGGAATACGTTCGTTCAAAGTTCACTGACACGTCCAAAGTTTACCCTGAGGTAGCTAGCGAAATTCACAAATCGGTTTCCTGGAATTTGTTTCTCCGGAGCAATCCAAGACAATTGTTTGAAGTTAATAGTTCAATATAATGTGCAACCAACAGCAATGATTTAAGTATAGGCTTTGTGCAGACATATAGCTCGGACTCGGACTTGCCGGTGCCAAGAAATGAATACCTAAGCTTCGATTTTTGAATTCATTATCACTTCCGAGTATAAAATGGAATGCAACGTTTATTGCTTAGTCATATGTTGTGCAAATCAAGAAAGTAAAATGTGAAAACGAGCATAGCAACATAGAATCCCATATAGGAAAAGAATAGATTTTGAAAGTAAAAAGGTATAGTTTCGGTTCCAACATTTGACGAATCATCATTCTCGTTCCATTGAAGCGTCTAAACGCATCTATTATTCCAACACTCACAGCCAACATCGCAGTTGTGGTGATCACCATCGGCGCCACAACCCGTAAAACCACGTCCTAAAACACTAAAATTACGTCATGAAATTACGCGTCTTCTGTACCAGCGACCCTTTTCGCTCAGCTCAGCTCTACGTTTGGCCCCCGCTGTTTGACCCCCGGTAAGGTTTGGCCACCAAAATCTAATTTGAATTTCTACAGCATTCTACTGCTGACATTTGAAAGAAATATTCAGTGGAAGGATTGGTGCATATACCGTAAATCTTCTAATAAGTCCCCCGGGGGACTTATTGTTTCGTAAGGGGTCTAGAGGGGGACTTAATTGAGGGTGAACTTATAGTTTCGTGGCGCGAGGAAGGCGCGGCGAAAATTTTTGGGATTTTTTGGCAAAATTTAAGAAAATTTTTGAAACTTTAAACCAATTTTGAATTGGCGCCAAAAAATTTTGGCCAAAAATTTGAATTGTTTGGATTTTTGATCTATTTTCGGCAACTTTTACCAAATTTTTCAATTTTTTGGCAACATTTTGTAAAAAATATCAAAATTTGCAATAAAAATTCAATTTGCGCCAAAAAATTTGAAATTACGCTAAAAATTTGAAATTTGGAAAAATTGTGAAAATACCAATTTTTGGGAGAGGGGCTTATTTGAGGGGGAGGGCTTATTTTTTCGTAAGGGGTCCGGAGTGGGACTTATTTGAGGGTGACTTATTGGAGGATTTACGGTATGTGCTTATATAGGCATAGGCCACACCTCTGTCCATGCTAAAGCACTGCGATTAAATTTTATTGAAAAATTTGCTGAACATTATGGTTGGGAAAGTTGTGTGCTCCCCGAAGATCGGTCGGTCCGCCAATAGCTGCACGTCATGTGGCAAGGCGCGAATTTGAACATTGTTTTTGTACCAGCCGGCGACAGAAGAGAGATGAAGGGAAAACGCTCTAGTTGTCTCTGGTCTCTTCCCTTTCTCTTCGTTGGACACGAAGAGAACTACAGTAGCGCCAAAGCGTTGTGGGACACAACTCAGTAATTCTTCGGGGAGCACACAACTTTCTCAACCATATATTTCCTTTAGAATATCAGCAGCAGAAGTTTCGAAAATGAAAAGTCATACAGCATTTCAAAGCGGACAATTTGTGATACCGAATGATACCAATATTATTCCAGGGGCCTAGGGTACTGACAAGTAATCTGTAAGAGTACATGTAGTTTTGTAATCGAAAATGTTTATTACTTCAAAATTACGCAATACGTCTTTTTGGTTGGAGAGCAATGGAAAATTACAGAATTTCATGTAATAGGCGAATGGAAGCAGTAGAATATTCTGGAACTATGAATTACATGTAATATTACAGATTACGTATTAGTGCCCTAGGCCCCTGGAATAAATATAGACTTTTGTCCTGGAAATTCAAGCCAAGAGGTGTCATAAAAACTCACGGATACCCGCTTCTCCTTGCTCCACCAAAATCACCAGCAAAACTCCAAGAAGCAGCAGAGTGGAGAAGAATGAGACAATATTTGTAGATTTTGAAGCGGCGAACATTATTTTATTCGGAATACTAAAATACAAATTCAAAATTCAAAATCAAATGTTGAAAAGTAATAATGACCGTTATTTTATAAGCGCAGTTCGGAACTAAATTTCTGCAAAATTATTGTGCATTGGTTCTTATTTTGCAAACTGCCTAATGGGACGTGGATTTGGATGTATGGATGGTGTGACTGGGCAATATGAGTTTTGATCCTCATAACGTTAGCTGGATCTTATGACTTGATTTTATCGGTCTATATTTTAGGGAAATTATACACCGCCTGTGCTTGTGTTCACAAGCACAAGAGAAGAGCCTTCATTCGGACTGCGCAGACAGAGCACTGTGCAGAAATAATGTCTATCTTTTAAGAAGTTTGAAATCACGATACGAAACCGCAACGATATTGATCTCCAATGCTTCAGAAATTTACTGGTTTCGGGTTCCGTTTTAAATTGAAAAAAAGTTTACAAATTGAATTCACGTTTTTTTCCTGTTTTTTCCTGATATTTTAGCTGAGTATCGACCGGTTCATTTTGTGCGTTCAGCAAAATTTGCTTCCAATTTGCATTTCACGAATTACCACACATAGCTGTTTTCGTGTGGTTAAGCATAGAGGTTGATTATAAATCAGATACAAAGGGGGTTGAATTAGAGAGTTTAAGGTAATCGGGATCCCCGTGAAAAGTTGGCCTAAGCTCGTCATGATCAGAGTTTAGAAATCTTGCCACAAAAATGATGCAAAAAAGAAGAAAAAATACTCCCACCCGAACTGCAAATGGAAATAGGACAGATTCACGGCCGGCACCTTGCAGTTGGATATCCGACGCTGATCGAGACCAATAGCTGATAACAGACCCCAACTGGGCCGGTTATCGGCTATTGGTACCGCCTATTGGTTATTTCCAACTGTCACTTTGTGCTTCTCGTTATCATTCGACCCCACACACAATAGTCCAGGTTGGCAGGGTAATAAAAACGCTTTTTACCTCATTTTTTGGAGAGATTTCTAGAATCTAATCATGATGAACATTTCACGAGGGTTCCGAATATGCACAGTATGCATAATAAATTTTATGCAAAATCGTATTTCGAAGAAAAAACTTATTTCTCTGCCGCTTCGTTTTTAGTCGTGTTTGATTTTGCAGAAGAAAAGAGTCCTCATTCGGACTGCGCAGACACAGCACTGTGCAGAAATACAGTCGATAGTTCTGATAGCATGGGTGGACGCGGACCGACTTTTTACCCGACCTCTTGCCTGGTCCAGTCCGGGCAAGGGGCCGGTCCGGTTCCGGACCGGACCGGAAGTAAATTTTTCTGCCAAAAACTGCAAAAATTTTCCGAAGTCAAATTTCATAAAAGTTATTGTTTTAAAAAACAATAATTAATAAATTTTCGCAAAAAATTTGGCAAACAGCATAATTATTATAAGTTTTCGCCTGCGGCGCAATGTCTGGTACTAGTATTTCCTGTGCCTATGAAAACATTAGTTTATAAATTATAAATTGAAATTATCAAAACTAGATCTGTACATAAATGTGTACATAAATGTGTCAATGAATATGAATCAACAATTCATAAAGATTGAAAGTATTGATAAAATTTAATATACTGGCAAATTTGGCTTTGAAAGTCAAAAATATAAAACCAAGGAGCTAAAACCCCAATCTAACTGTAAATGCTGCAAGTAAATGATTTAAGAAAATTCTTTATACGGCTCCCATATGCCATTTTTGTGTTTCACAGATCCTGACAGCCATACACATGGCATGGGACAAAATTGTCTGAAATATTGGTAGCTCTGATATAGATATCTCTTTTTAAAACCCTTTCCAAAATTATCTGGAACGACTTTTGTGCACTTTAAAGTTTAAACTGTCATCGTATTTTAAAAAGGCAGATTCTTCGCACCTGTGCCATTTTATCTCTGTCTTCTAAACTCGGATATTGTATTTAAACAAACTGATCGTGCATCGTTTTGATCGAGCTAGAACGATCAAGTCTCTACATACTCGCATAATGCATATTCGTATAACGGTAAATTTGACAAAAATTTGCTTTCAATTCTTATTTAAAAAAATTGTCAACTACAACAGTTCTTTCATTCCTCTTCACCTCTCTTCAACTTTCCGACTACAACCTACGCCATTATCCGCGCCAAATTACCATCTAAACAAAATTTTGTCCCAGCACGAAGTGTCCGGAGTTGAGTAAAATAATCGCTGAATGCGCCGCTTGAGTCAAATGTCATCTGCACTTTGCACCGCACTCTCGCACGCACTCTTCTCTGTTCTCTCCTTCTCTCGCCATGTGACAACACTCACACTCAATTCGCAATCTGCCACTTCACATGCACTCTCGGCAACAGCAGCGGCGACAGCGGTACCGCTATGTGCGGCCTTAACCACCAGCGGGCTTGGATCGATAAGGCGTTTGCAAATTTTGCATCTGCCGACCCTTTTTGGGTTGAATATTCAAAACACGTGACTCATTTTGTTCCGCATTCCTTATATCCACAGCATATTGATTTTTATTGCGGGCGTTTTGTGGTTCGAACCGGTATTGTTTTGTGAAAAGTTGCTTTTATGGGTCAAAATTGCACTCGTTTTGCGAAAATCCATGCTTTTGGTGGGGAAAAATGTACTTTTTGGTATAAAATAAAACACAGTTTTTCGTTAATTATGGGAGTTTTTAAAGATATTTTTGGAAAAGTTAGTGTAAAATATTACCAAAAATGCTTTTCGCCGATTTTTAACCGATATTTTCAAAAATTTTACAAATTTTGATTCGAAAGCATAAAATTTCCGTTGAAAGTGAAAATTACAAATTATTACACCAACCTATTATTTTTACTAAAATTAAAAAAAACTTTCCTTCACAAACGTGTTTACATTTGCTTGTTTTGTCAACTTTCCTAATGGAAATGAACAGTTATAGAAGCACGGCTCCGTTGTGAGTCATACGAGCAAAACGGGCCTGTTCCCAGGATTGTTTGGAGTATTATGTTTCTGGAGTATTTATAGTGCCGATGTTGTTGTGAGCGTTTAGAGCCTTCAAACAAAGTTCCAAACAAATTTTTTATTTGGACCAAAATCAAACATTTTATGAGTTATAGGACAAAAACCAGGAAAAATATAATTTTTTAATTTTGCGCAAAGATTTTTCCTCTTTTTCCACTTAATTTTTAGTGCATTTTTTCGTTTCTACTCCAAAAAACTTGGTTTGATTGTAACCTATCAATATTAATGTCAAAAGATGCCTTATCTTTACTTTCAATTGACAGATTTCCCTTGTCACAAAAAATCGATGACAGCAAATAAAAAATTGATTACGGCTCGATTAGACCGAACCTTCAATTTTTCAGGATTGAAAGTATTCTCAATGTCGAGACTATTCTTGTTATTATTATCATGTCGCTATGTTTAACATACCGTATTTCCTCGAATATAGCCCCTCCCCTGAAATTGAACCGCTCCCTATAAAAGACCCCATACAGAAGAGAAATATTGTGTGTAAAAATGAGAGGTTAGAGAAAACCCCACAACAATCCCCGTCTCTGGAGGGATTGAAATAATTAATCGCCCGGAGCTATATTAGAGGAAAAACGGTATATTTTATTTACTAAAATTCAAACCACACTTTCAGGCATTTCATTTCTGAGCCGTTGTATTTATTCCTTGCAGCGATGAAAGTGAAAGCTCTGTCGCACTGGCTCGAGACTCTAAATATTGCCAACGCGCCGTGGATCCAATCCGACTGGGAATCGGTGCTGCATCTTCTCTCCAGACTTATGTACAGGATACTCAATGAAAAGTTTTTTTTCATTTACTCCTCTCTCTTGACGTATAATTTTTACTTCTTTCCAGGATCGACCAGAAACAAGTCGAAGGCTCAAAAAAAGCGGACAAATTGAGTCTGACTTTTCAAGAGGTAAGTTTTGGAATGTTTTAAGTCTGCTTACTTTTTTGCTTCAGGCGATGCAATTGGGTGAAACTTCGCTCGGGATTCCACAGTTTGTCGTCGTTTGCGACACTAAACAGGTGAAGATGGCATTGTTTATAGGACACCTTAGGCTGTGGTTACAATAGCGAAGGATTTCATCACTTGATGAAACTTTTTAAACATAAATTTTGTTAGGTTTTATCAAGTCTATTGAAAATCTGAAAAATCGATAGGAACCTAGGCAAAATATTGAGATAGAGGAGTTGAAGTCCGATTTATGACCAACATAGTGAAAATAGGTCCAAATGGTAGTTAAAATTTTAACAAATTTGATTAGTTTAATTTTTGATTAGATTAATAGGTGAATTTCAGAATAGGCTGATAAAACTTAATGTTATGTTTAAAATATTTCATAAAGTGATGAAATCGATCACTATTGTAACCATAGCTTAACATTCGTATTAGATTTGAAACCCGTTTCCAGGTATTAGTAGTTTGGTTAGGGGAGCGAGACTATTAGATTTTCTTCATAGCTCCTATTTGGATTACTTCTAACTCTTCACATCACTGCTTAGGTGGATCCTAGCGACAAAAATACATAAAAGTGTAGTCTGACATTTATTCATGAGATAAATCCTAGAAAAATCTCATGAATTCTTGGACAAACCTTAACCTGTGAATGTTTGATGCCATTGGCATCAGTTGGCATTCAAATGAAATCAGTCGCAAATAAGCTCTTCGGTGACACGAAATTCGTGACACGCATAACCTTTTTATATAAAATTTGGCTCATTGAGTGCATTCCTAGGCGGATATGTTTGTTTTTGTGAAATATCTTGCCAATTCTTGGAGGTTAAAGCAATCTTACGCATATTTTTAAGCCATCCCATTAAACTTGAGTGACTATAGCTCAGAATTAAGATTACGCTTACTCAAAGAATTTACTTGTCTTGAAGTGATTAGACACACTATAAGCATTGCACTAAGCACAGTCTTTGATTTGAGCTGTGATCAGATGGAAAATATTTCAATTCTCTTTACCAGAAAAACACTAAAACCGAAGCATTTTTGCCCTTCTAAAATTTTATTTTCATGTTACGTAATAAGTGTCGATAATTTAGACAATTGCTGAGAGCCAGCTCGCCATCTTCACAGTTCTTTGTGCCATAAAGTTCAATATGATGGGTTCAGATTCAAGTGAGTATTTTTTTTGTTTTTATCATTTGGAATAAAAACAATTAACTCAAGAAGCATTCAGAATTTCCGTTTCTTTTTGATTACCAAAAAAGCAAAGTATCTGAGTCATATTAGATCAAAACTTGCTTACTTTCTATCTACCCATTGCCTGAAGGCATGTCCGCAATCTGGGATTTCAAACATGTCAGGACTTCTAAGTTTTAGGAATGCCAGGAATTTTATTATCATTGATAGTTCCAGAATACTTCCGCGACATAGTGTTCCCGTTCCAAGTCGAGTTCGAGATGGACGTGGACGACAGCTCTCGGTACTGCGCTGGTTGCAGTGCCCAAACGCACTTTCTCGATCGGTGCGTGCTAGAGGGCAAAGTGTGGCATAGGCGATGCTTGAAATGCTCGGTTTGTAAAAAGCAACTTTATCGAGGAACCTTTTGCGGCGGAAATGACGCGTCCCGATTTGAGTGCGTGGATCACTTGGTCAATCAGATTCTGCACGGGGATTCTATGGTAAGCTTAAATCCAGAAGTGAAAATCTCTAACTCGACCCAAACTTTAGTATCGACTCGAGGAGAGAGCTCTGTCGCCCAAGTTCGAGAAGGCCACGCCTCCTCCGCGTCCACCGCCTCCAAAGTTCACGCGTGACGGTACCGAAGACGACGACACGATGACAATTTCGCAGAAAATTGAGTCGGCCATCCGCGAGAATGTTTGCTCAACAACGCCTACCAAAAGTTCGCCGGAGGCGAGCGAAAAGAACTGGGAAATGCTCAACTATCCCACAGAATTGAATCCCTTCGGGTCGGATGAGGAGGAAGTTGAGGTGAATTTTGGAATTAGTATGCTTGTGCTCATTCTGGCTAGAATTTTGATTGAAATTTTTCCTATTTTCGATCAAAGATGGGAAAAATCTTTTGCTGAAAAATGTTCGATAAACTTCAGAAATATCTTACAAGGGACCATCATGCACCACCCCCCGCGGAATTCAAAAAAATTATAATATTCTTAAAGAGCATGAAAAATGCTACAACTTATGGTGTTAGTCTATAGGCCTTTTCAATAACAAAGCCAATATGTGAGCTCATAGCACGGTGGTAGAGCTGTTGCGTCACGGTCCGTATGCTTTTTGGTTGGATTCCCTTCATCGTTATTTATTGTAGCTGCTTGTAAAAGTTGTAGCATTTTTCATGCTCTTTAAGAATATTATAATGTTTTTTGAACTCCGCGGAGGGTGGTTCATGATCATCCCTTGTTAGGATAATTTTTGATGACGTATAGGAAATTGTTTAAAAACGCATTTCTGAAATTTAATAAAATTCCAATAATTCACATTCAAAAACAATTTATGAATTTTCAGGAAAGCGGCTTCGATATCGATTTCGACGAGAAAACCAAAGTTTCGTCGAACAATCCCTTCTCAGACGACACGGACGACGCCGAAAGTGACATTGAGCAGGTGGAAAATCCCGGTGATAAGGTCAGAGTGGTGAGCTCATTGGACAATCCGTCTTCGCCGAGGTCTGCGATGAGTGATTGTGGAAGGTGACTATAAATATTTTTAAGATTTAATATTTTGCTACTGCTAAGTTTAACAAAATGTCTTTTAATGCGTAAGAAACTTTGAGTTTGTATTTTTCACTGAGGCCGTCTGAACTTTAAACCATTTTGTAAATAAATATTGAGTATGAGTTGACTGTGAGTCAAATGTGAATGGTTTAAATGTGAATTTGTTTGAATGTGAATTTGTATGAATGTGGCTTGAATATTACTCAAATGTGGCTTGAATGTGACTTGAATGTTAATCAAATGTGACTAGAATCATTCAAGTCACATTCGATCCACATTCAAGTCACATTTGATCCACATTAAACTTGAATGTTAATCAAATGTGTCTTGAACGTTGAATTAATTGAATGTGGCGGAATATAAATTTGCTTGTGTGAAATGTGAGTTGACTTGAATGTATTTTGAATGGGATGGAATGCTGTGTTAGGCAAATATGAATGGAATGTAAATTAGCGTGATTCCCTAAAATTCAAATCAGAAAATTTGAATTTGATTCTGAATATGATGACGATAGATGCGATAATTCTCTCAAATTTTAGAATTTTGATGTTAATTAAAATCCTGTACATTTTTGAAGCAATATTATAAACTGATAGGATTGAGCCCATTATACATCGTCTTTTGTTATTGCTTGTTTTAAGCATTTTACCAATTTTCATTTTCAGCTCACCGAGGCCAGAACCGAAGTTACGGACGAAAATTTCAGCGGCAACTATTCCGATCACTCCAGGATCTGTAGATCTTTGCAGCGAGAAAGAGGATGACTCCAAAGGGTTTGAAACGAAATTTATAGTACATTACCCCAATAATATTTCATTTATTTCAGGAATCGCCCAAAATCGCACCCGCCGCCTCCACCGAAGCCGCCGCGGATTTCTCAGATCCAGGACTCTCCCGCAACGGCGTTCATGAAGAGCTCAGATTCGCTTTGCTTTGACAAGAAATACATACCTCCGCTACCGCCGGTGATCTATAGGGCAAAGGTAAGTCAAAAAGCTGCATTGCCCAGAAATTTGACAAACATTTTGATGATCACTGTTCCATAAAGAGATGCACAAATTCAAACTACCGAACAATCATTGATAGAAGAATCAAAAATGAAACGATAGATTCCCCACTGCCATTTCGGGTCAAAAATTTGATTGAAACCTTTCCAGAAAGACAGTGCTCTTCCCTGTGGCAAAACTTTGAACGAGCTGAGCAGCCAGTTGAGAAGGCTTTCCTGTCAATTGGGTCAAATCGAGACGGTCGGAACGCGCTTGGAATCTCAAATATTACGTGCCATAACTAACGGTTTGTATATTTGTTGTCATTTTTATTTAAAAAGAGTTCTGCTTCGAAAATTATCACTTTATAAAAAAATTTTCTCGGTAAGAAAAATTATGATAATCATTTTTCAGGAAAAGTGGAATGGAAAAAGAGCAAAGTCGTGGAGGAATACGCTGCAAATGTGGAGCGAAAATGCGAGGCGCTCAGGATTGAGGCGATTTTGGCGCGAAAGTTTGTTCCAATTTTTAAATAAAATCCAAAAATTAATTGAAGCTAATTTTCAGATACATGGACTTATTTGTTACGGTATCGCACGAAGAGCTGGAACGACAAATGAAATTGATCGATGGCGACGATCGCTCGGCAAAAGGTCAGCAATAATCACTTATTATACATAGATCTTAGGCTTAGGAATGTGCTTGATAGGCCATTGTTAGGTAAACCAAGTTGGGAAAATGGTGAAAGATACTATCAAGGGACCATCACGAACCACCCCCCGCGGAATTCAAAAAAATTATAATATTCTTAAAGAGCATGAAAAATGCTACAACTTTTTATATGACCATTTTTGCGACGGAAGCCCCCTGGTCAAGATACGGGGGTTTAAAGTTATAGTGTTAGAATATAGGCCTTTTCAATAACAGTCAACATGAGAGCTAAAATATATAAAAAACTATTGTTAATTGAAAAACTATCGGTTAGTTTTTGAAACTATTGTTTTGACATCACTGATTAAATGTGATTCAAATGTGTATTAGCTAAATGTGGCTTGAATGTGATTCAAATGTGTATTAGCTAAATGTGGCTTGAATGTGATTCAAATGTGTATTAGCTAAATGTGGCTTGAATGTGATTCAAATGTGTATTAGCTAAATGTGGCTTGAATGTGATTCAAATGTGTATTAGCTAAATGTGGCTTGAATGTGATTCAAATGTGTATTAGCTAAATGTGGCTTGAATGTGATTCAAATGTGTATTAGCTAAATGTGGCTTGAATGTGATTCAAATGTGTATTAGCTAAATGTGGCTTGAATGTGATTCAAATGTGTATTAGCTAAATGTGGCTTGAATGTGATTCAAATGTGTATTAGCTAAATGTGGCTTGAATGTGATTCAAATGTGTATTAGCTAAATGTGGCTTGAATGTGATTCAAATGTGTATTAGCTAAATGTGGCTTGAATGTGATTCAAATGTGTATTAGCTAAATGTGGCTTGAATGTGATTCAAATGTGTATTAGCTAAATGTGGCTTGAATGTGATTCAAATGTGTATTAGCTAAATGTGGCTTGAATGTGATTCAAATGTGTATTAGCTAAATGTGGCTTGAATGTGATTCAAATGTGTATTAGCTAAATGTGGCTTGAATGTGATTCAAATGTGTATTAGCTAAATGTGGCTTGAATGTGATTCAAATGTGTATTAGCTAAATGTGGCTTGAATGTGATTCAAATGTGTATTAGCTAAATGTGGCTTGAATGTGATTCAAATGTGTATTAGCTAAATGTGGCTTGAATGTGATTCAAATGTGTATTAGCTAAATGTGGCTTGAATGTGATTCAAATGTGTATTAGCTAAATGTGGCTTGAATGTGATTCAAATGTGTATTAGCTAAATGTGGCTTGAATGTGATTCAAATGTGTATTAGCTAAATGTGGCTTGAATGTGATTCAAATGTGTATTAGCTAAATGTGGCTTGAATGTGATTCAAATGTGTATTAGCTAAATGTGGCTTGAATGTGATTCAAATGTGTATTAGCTAAATGTGGCTTGAATGTGATTCAAATGTGTATTAGCTAAATGTGGCTTGAATGTGATTCAAATGTGTATTAGCTAAATGTGGCTTGAATGTGATTCAAATGTGTATTAGCTAAATGTGGCTTGAATGTGATTCAAATGTGTATTAGCTAAATGTGGCTTGAATGTGATTCAAATGTGTATTAGCTAAATGTGGCTTGAATGTGATTCAAATGTGTATTAGCTAAATGTGGCTTGAATGTGATTCAAATGTGTATTAGCTAAATGTGGCTTGAATGTGATTCGAATGTGTATTAGCTAAATGTGGCTTGAATGTGATTCGAATGTGTATTAGCTAAATGTGGCTTGAATGTGATTCAAATGTGTATTAGCTAAATGTGGCTTGAATGTGATTCGAATGTGTATTAGCTAAATGTGGCTTGAATGTGATTCAAATGTGTATTAGCTAAATGTGGCTTGAATGTGATTCGAATGTGTATTAGCTAAATGTGGCTTGAATGTGATTTAAATGTGAACTTTGCTGAATGTGGAATAATTATCATTTTTCGTAACTCCCTCCTAAAATATAAAATATATAAGAGGTATAAATACATTAGGTATTTATTAGGTAAATAATAAAATTACTAATAGCTAGACGTAAGTCAAATATGAATTACCTGATTGTGACCTTTTTCAATTTTACATATCATATTTTCATTCCGTATGAATCAAAAATATTAAAAAATGCAATTACAATGAAGAAAAAAATAAATAACGATGAAGGGAATCGAACCAAAAAGCATACGGACCGTGAGGCTACAGATCTACCACTGTGCTACGTGCTCGCATGTTGGCTTTGTTATTGAAAAGGCCTATAGACTAACACCATAAGTTGTAGCATTTTTCATGCTCTTTAAGAATATTATAATGTTTTTTGAATTCCGCGGGGGGTGGTTCGTGATGGTCCCTTGTAAGATGGGGACTTTGTGCGCAAATCAAAATTTCGATAAAATCGAATTTCAAATAGGGAAAATAAAAATTTCCGCCCTCTAGTTGAAACCAGAGGTCGGCGAATCCGAATCTCCGAATCCGGATCCATTTTGAATCCGGATTCGGATTTGTTGCTGATGGTAGGATCCGGATTCGATGAAAATGGGGTCGAATCCGGATCTCACGGATTCGGTCTTTTTCTCCGTGAAAAAAACAAAAGCGTCACCCCTATTGATTTCAAAATTGTTTTGCAAAAAATGCCACCTTTAGTCAAAAAAGTCATTTTGTGGCCAGAAATTGCCAAAAATATTCGAATTGACCTTTTATCATGACACATAAAAATACATAAAAAGTTTGGCGCGAAATTTGAAAAGATTCGGATTCGAATATGACAAATCCGAAGATGACGAATCCAGTTCCATATTCGAAGTCAGCCGGATTCGGATTCGTTGCGTTTTGCCGACCCCTAGTTGAAACCCCTTCAAAAAATACATTTTTTTCAATTCAAACCCTTCAAATCTGTTACCCCTGAAATTTTTGTCCGGCTTTGCATTTCGACTCTTTTACTGCTCAAATGGTCATCTATGGAAACCAAAAATCCAGTAAACTACCATCTATATCATAGTTTTAAACAAAACAGCTTTTGATTTATCTCCTATTGAACAAAGAGATAGAGTATGCTCAAACGTATGCAATACTTCTTTGTTTAGAATTAGAAACATACTAAATTTGTATGATGTTTGGTTTACTAAAGCGTTAATTCATTCAACTTTCAGGTCCAGCTCCACATGCCAGCAAAGCAGAGCTCACAGAACTTTTGGTCCAATTAATGCACATGAAAAATGAGCTTTTGAATATCGAATCGGTGGCCGCTCCGCAACCGCAAGGTTTGCCTTTCGGAGGAATATCGTTAGCGTTACTTTTCATATAGATCATTTTCTGTGAAATTTTGAAAGCTGAGATTTTGGATAGAAGCTTACATAGCACTAGAAGAGCTTATAAGCTAAGATTTCGAAAGCTATTCGTAACTTGCGTAACTTTGATGCACTAGAAGCGAAATTTTTTTAATTTGAATATGTTTATTTTTTCGGTCTTTGAAAAAATTTGCAGATTTTTCTTACGAAATGTTCCTTCAAATTTACCAAACATTTAAAACTTTTGCCGCTCTTTAGGAAAATCTCTAACGAGGCTTGGCTTTTAGCCCAAATTTTTAGTTCTGAAGTCCAAATAAGCATAATTGTCCAGTAGACAGAGGCGGTGCACTTTAACGTGCGCAAGAGCAGGAACTTATTAAATTTCCGGTTTTCGAATAATCACATTTTGGGTGACAAATTTTCTGTTTTGAGGAAACTCTAAAAATGTGCGCTTTTGAAACCAGCCAAACAAAAAAAATTGGCACTTGTGCGCATCAGGTAGACATTACCTCAACTTGTTATGCAATAGTTTGAGTTGTATGATCTTATGACAACATCTGACATTTCAGACACCTCCTGCAAAAGTGTCAAGAAGTCGGACAGTTCGTCGATCCTGAAGAAGGGAGTGAAGCAGACGCTGAAGAGTCTCAAGAAGAAACTGTGAAGCGGAATCACAACATTCTCGAAGAATATTGAAAGGTCAAAATATTCGAAAGTTGTGTACTATTAATCAAATTGTTGCTATGTATCCATAAAATACTCTTTTTCGTTTTAGTTTTATTCGATTTTTCAATTTTTAATTTGAAAATGTTCTAAGCTTTTATGTCACGACACAGGTTCTATCTTTTCTGAACGTTATTCCATATATGGCAACTAAGTCACAGCTGAGAGCATTTTACTGTATGGATCTGTCCGGAAACATCACGTCAGTAAAAATTTTGGTGTTTCAGACCTTTTTTTGGACTACCATAGAGCTCCAATTCGCCTGGGTTCAAAGTGCGAAAACGGAATGCCAAAGTGCGCCAAATTCAAAATTGGATTTGTAACGCCCAAAGTTTAAGAAAATTGACGTAAAATTTCTGGACAAATCCTGAGACCATCCCATGCAAAGCATATTTTATGCGGAGATCCAATTGGGGAGTTACAAAATTATGACGTCGCTTAAAATTAAAACTCTCAAGTAAATTCGAAGCCATTTTCGCCTTTCACCTTCGTAAAAGTTCAAGTAACTCCCCAAATGTCCTCCGGCCATATTGTCTCTCCTCTCAATTACGAGGCCAACCCCGCGACCAGTGCATCTTCGGAAGTGTTTTTTTGTGAAACGTTTTGATGTCGGATAATGTTTCTTTTTTTCTTCCAAATCGAGTAACTGTCAAAAATTTTTGAAATTAATAAATCAAATCCACGCTCATAAATTTGTTTGGATCCAGAAATAATATCCACGTAAAATTTCTATAACTTTTTCTACCAGTAGTCACCCGGAACTGTATTACTTTACTTCGTAGCCAGATTGTATTACTTTCTCATTCAATACTTAATTTAATAACAATGAAAATGATGATGAATCATACTCCTATTCCGTTGCTCGCATTTCTCTTACGACCTTCCCTTCTATCTCTTTACTCTTCGTTAGTGTGATCGAAACGAGAAGCCAAATATGTAATTTGAAAAGAAACGATACGTTTTCTTTTCGCAGTTTTATGCAAAATTTTGTACATACTAATAAAAATTTTAATAAAAAATTTGTATATATTCAAAGTGTACGGTAATAGAATTGTACGTTAACTTGCAGGAAATAGGACAGTTCGCCAAAAGGATTTTTTGCCAAAACTATTTTTCGCCAAATCCATATAAAAATGTTTTCGCCAACTGCCCCAAATATGGATTTTTCGCCATTTTTCACGGTTGTCGCTCTCGCTCAGTGGCAAGGTGCTCTACGTAGCAGTCAGACGCCGCTTCAAGGCGCGCGAAGTTTAAACATAGTCGATTACGGAGAAATACACCGTTGGGATGTGCAGGATGAGGTGCCAAGTTGGGGATACTCTTGCGCAGCCCAAATACGGCGACTTATAAGGGTTGTTCGGGCGCTTAAGCCTAATCCCTTGTTCGGGAGCCTAAAATCCAACATTTTTAGTACCGCTGGGTGAGAGAGTGTCAGAGAAAAATACAAATTTCGTGCATACCGCATTATATTTGTCTGCGTGCACCCAACTTGTACCTCCCAAGCTGGTATGTGCCTAAGCTAGTATTCCCAAATTGGTATCCCCAGACACTGGAAGTATTTTTGGCAGGACGTACAACTTTCTGATTCGTATAATTTTGTATTGGAGTAGTGCCCTCAGAAAAGCGGTATCTCCTAAAAAACGTGAGAAGAAAAAGAACGAAAAAACACGGAACGAACTTTTGTATCAATCCAATCGATCAGTGACATAAGCTATATCTCAAATCGTCCTTTCCCATGCGTATTTCTAAAAGAGTCCTGGATTTTCTGGAACAGAATGCTATTATCCTTAAAATTTTTAATAACCCTTTAAGGGTGGTGTCAGTTAAGGTAGAACGTTAGGATGATGTTTAGCGGCATATAACTTTGTATTCCTAACTGCTTATGCCTGATCTGATTACGACAAGCTTACGTCAACTTTGCTCGTGGATTACGAATCTGCAAACATCTCGCGCATATCGTTGCAATATTCAAAGTTACGACTCAATTTTTGGAACACTCAGAAATCGGAGTGAATTTCAAAAGTGGTCATTTTTTAATGTTAAAAAAAGGTAAGATATTTTTTATATTATTTTATATAACATTTCGCGAAACATTTCAAAAAAACCTTCAAAAAATATAAGAGTTGTATTTTATAATCCTAGCAAGCTTATGTGACAAATCAATATTTATCGCTTTATTCCAAATGTCTCGCATGCGGTGAATTGAAATAAGTGGAGGAAAGGTGTTTGTTAGCGATAGCGCATGCCTCCTTCCTTGGTCCCAGGTGAGCAGATGACTAGAGTGAGTTCTCTTCTTTGTCGTCCCTCTCGTCACTCGGGATCTGTCAACTGCGGCGTTTTGGTGCGTGTGGCGACACACTCTCGTTCCCGCTAGATGAGAGAAGTGAAAATAGCATTGGGTCCGACGTCCAGCTGTCTGGCAGGACTTTTCTCAGAGTAAGTCCTCTCTCCAGCTGCTAGTAAAATCTGAAAGTTTGCTCGAGAGTCTGTCAGTTTCTCTCAGATTTCCACATTTTTGGAGTTTGAATTATCCTGCCAATGTCCAATTCGAAACCTTTGCCGCCATTCACCTTCGATTTGCTCTGCTATTTAAATCGAGACCAATTGGAACGATTCTCGATCGTCGAACGTCCTCTGAAAAATCTCATCGAACGGTATTTTCACTCAAAACCGTATCGCGTTTTTGATCAGTTGGAGATTCGTGGAGGATCGTACGGTTTAGTGCAGGATAATGTGCGGTGGTGTCCCAATCGAGATGATTACAGCGTTCAGCAGTTTTTGGGTGAGTTGATGAATTTAAAAGTCCTGAAAGAATTTGACGCAGTATTGGGAGACTAGGTCATAATCCTCCGGTCCAAATGGCCCCGATTAAAATCCCGTGTCAAAATCGCCCAAGTTCAAAAAATCATATAAAAAGGCCAAAAAGCTTTCCTGGGTAATTTTTTTCGCTGAATTCATATGAATTTTTGCTTAATAAATGACATATTTCTCTCATTCTTTTATTGATAACTATGATTGAAAATGCCAATTTTTTGCAGTTTTTTTACATTTTCTTGGTTATAGATTAGGTTAGATGACTTGTCCGAACTGAAAAAAATTATTTCAGCCAGAGAAATATACAACGGAAATGCTCGCACCTACTTCTCATTCACCGAAATGCGTCCATATTTGGGCCCGACTGTCCGCATAAAGCAAACCATCATTGACGCAGCTGAGGATTCCACCTTCAATCCCGAGCATATCCCTCAAATGGAGTCCATTGCACACCTTTGGCGCGATCACAAAATCTTCATTTGGAATAGCAAAAGTGACGGGTGCCGGATTGTCGCCCAAGACTTCCTCCCAATTCTCAATTCACCGACCATTTTGCAATGTCGAACATTGCACCTGAACAATGCACTCTTTCCGTTCAAGGATTACAAAGTTTTGTACACAGTGAAGATTATTGAGACACGTCATTACGACGAAGACGACACCGACCTCTGGCTGCAATATTGGCAAGAATTTCTTGAGCAACCAGTCGCGAAACCGATCGTTGTCTTTCCTTTCTTACGGATCGAAAACACCGAGAATTTAATCGATCGACTTTCAAAGGTAATTTGGAATGACATTTTCCTTTAAGCATTCGGTCTCCGGATCTTCGAAATGAAGAGAGCCTCACATACACGAACATTTTAACACCGAACCTGTCCGAAATGGAGCCACAGAAGGAGTAAAATCTAATGTCTGGCAGTCTAAAATCTTCTAAATAGATGACACAAGCCATATCTCAAACGTTCCTTTTCCCATACGTATTTTTGAACAAATCTTGACCAAATTTTTTATAATTTTTTTCGCTTCTAATCAAAAATGGGATTTTCTGGAATTGAATGCTATTATCCTTAAAATTTTGTACTTTACATATTTTATCTTTTCTACAGCTGTATATAAAGTTTCAGACCTTTTCCTCTGCCGTTTCGCCAAACGCGTTCAAAATCGTCCTTGTTCAAGATAACGAACCTCTGACTGAATTCCGAGGAACGAACATTGCTTCGGGCGAGATATTGGAATTGAAGAAAGGAATTCCAACTGAGTATCAAGACGAGCAGTTTAGTGTATACGACAGTTATACGTTGGAACGTTATAGCGTTTGATTTGAATCTGCTTTGGAATAATTTTTATTTGAGACCGGAATAATTTTTGCATTGTTTTTTGATTGTATTTTGCATAAAATTTCTTTTAACCGCCTTACAGACTTACCTGCTTGTCAATATACAACTTTACTACTTTCTCGCATACTATTGTTTATTACCTATTAAATAAACTAAAAGTAGAGTACTATATACAAACTATGAAAAAGCTCATTTTTTCCTATACAATTTTATAGGTTTCTGGCCTCTGAAAAACTAAGTTTCCATTTGTGAATTGAACGTTGAGCTGTTACAAAGTGAGTCAAAAGTTCAATACTAAGGTGATGAAACATCAAAACCATCCAAATTTCCTTCCAAATAAACTGCTAAATAAATAACAAAATAACTCATGAGCAGTGTCAGTTATGTTACCAGTGAGACAGTCGGCTGCCGGCTGGCTCATAAATAGCCAGGACATATATATATACATACTTGTATATATATATACATACTTGCGCCTTCGTTTTTATGAAAATGAAAGTCTCCGAATCCGGAAACGGATGTAGCAGACCGGTTTTTATTAACTTTCCGTTGACAAAACGGTAAAATTCGTATTATAGCGAATCTACCGATTGAAGACAAAGTACCTCTTTCAGGCCGTAGGAAAAAATAGATGGATTTTTTCCTAAAATTAAAAATTACGCACAAAAGCTTGCTCAGTTTTCCTCCGAAGCATTATAATTTTTTCTTTATATGAAAAACAGACACAACAAATCTATTAATGCAACAGATAATATTATATACCTATTTAATGGATCTTTTTAGACAAAGTTAGTTTTTTGCTGGGCTCCACTCTCAAGGTTCTCCCGTGCAAAATGTGTGGTCCGCCATTGGCTGCTTGGACAACCTGAAATTTAAGATGTTAGCAAAGAATTTGATAATATCACAAGTCAAAGTATTCAATAAGCTTTTACCTCCTCCGCTTTTTCGAATGAAACAAATCCATGGCCGAGTGAACGATTTGTATTACGATCTCGTTTCACTTCCCAATGCACAAGCTTGCCATATTTGGAGAATGTTTCAAAAAGTGAATCATCGGTTGCATCGAGTGGGAGATTGCTAATGTAAACAGAGAAACTCTGGTCTTTTTGATAACAGTTCACTCTTTTACCGTTAACTATGTGGGGACGATCGGCCAAAGCTTGCGAAATCTGAAAGCGAAGGTGTTATAGTTGTGGAGAAATTTACATGTGCGGATTTTTATTTGGTTGGAATTTTTAATTTCCAACAACATTCTTTTTCCAGAATCGCTAAGGAAAAGCGCACCAATTACGGTCTGTTAATGTACATATGAAGAACGGATAAGGAAAAGTGCAACAAATATTAACATTCAAACACATTTGAGTGTCAAATGTTAACATTCAAACACATTTGAGTGTCAAATATTAACATTCAATCACATTTGAGTGTCAAATGTTAACATTCAAACACATTTGTGTGTCTAATGTTAACATTCAAACACATTTGAGTGTCAAATATTAACATTCAATCACATTTGAGTGTCAAATGTTAACATTCAATCACATTTGAGTGTCAAATGTTAACATTCAAACACATTTGAGTGTCTAATGTTAACATTCAAACACATTTGAGTGTCAAATGTTAACATTCAATCACATTTGAGTGTCAAATGTTAACATTCAATCACATTTGAGTGTCAAATGTTAACATTCAAACACATTTGAGTGTCAAATGTTAACATTTAAACACATTTGACTGTCAAATGTTAACATTCAAACACATTTGACTGTCAAATGTTAACATTCAATCACATTTGAGTGTCAAATATTAACATTCAATCACATTTGAGTGTCAAATGTTAACATTCAATCACATTTGAGTGTCAAATATTAACATTCAATCACATTTGAGTGTCAAATATTAACATTCAAACACATTTGACTGTCAAATGTTAACATTCAAACACATTTGACTGTCAAATGTTAACATTCAAACACATTTGTGTGTCAAATGTTAACATTCAATCACATTTGAGTGTCAAATGTTAACATACAAACACATTTGGCTGTCAAATGTTAACATTCAATCACATTTGAGTGTCAAATGTTAACATTCAAACACATTTGTGTGGCAAATGTTAACATTCAATCACATTTGAGTGTCAAATGTTAACATTCAATCACATTTGAGTGTCAAATGTTAACATTCAAACACATTTGAGTGTCAAATGTTAACATACAAACACATTTGGCTGTCAAATGTTAACATTCAATCACATTTGAGTGTCAAATATTAACATTCAATCACATTTGAGTGTCAAATGTTAACATTCAATCACATTTGAGTGTCAAATGTTAACATTCAAACACATTTGTGTGTCAAATATTAACATTCATTCACATTTGAGTGTCAAATGTTAACATACAAACACATTTGGCTGTCAAATGTTAACATTCAAACACATTGGAGTGTCAAATGTTAACATTCAAACACATTTGACTGTCAAATGTTAACATTCAATCACATTTGAGTGTCAAATATTAACATTCAATCACATTTGAGTGTCAAATGTTAACATTCAAACACATTTGACTGTCAAATGTTAACATTCAAACACATTTGAGTGTCAAATGTTAACATTCAAACACATTTGACTGTCAAATGTTAACATTCAATCACATTTGAGTGTCAAATATTAACATTCAATCACATTTGAGTGTCAAATGTTAACATTCAAACACATTTGAGTGTCAAATGTTAACATACAAACACATTTGGCTGTCAAATGTTAACATTCAAACACATTGGAGTGTCAAATGTTAACATTCAAACACATTTGACTGTCAAATGTTAACATTCAATCACATTTGAGTGTCAAATATTAACATTCAATCACATTTGAGTGTCAAATGTTAACATTCAAACACATTTGAGTGTCAAATGTTCATTCACATTTGAGTGTCAAATGTTAACATACAAACACATTTGGCTGTCAAATGTTAACATTCAAACACATTTGACTGTCAAATGTTAACATTCAATCACATTTGAGTGTCAAATATTAACATTCAATCACATTTGAGTGTCAAATGTTAACATTCAATCACATTTGAGTGTCAAATGTTAACATACAAACACATTTGGCTGTCAAATGTTAACATTCAAACACATTTGTGTGTCAAATATTAACATTCATTCACATTTGAGTGTCAAATGTTAACATTCAATCACATTTGACTGTCAAATGTTAACATTCAATCACATTTGAGTGTCAAATATTAACATTCAATCACATTTGAGTGTCAAATGTTAACATTCAATCACATTTGAGTGTCAAATGTTAACATACAAACACATTTGGCTGTCAAATGTTAACATTCAAACACATTTGTGTGTCAAATATTAACATTCATTCACATTTGAGTGTCAAATGTTAACATACAAACACATTTGAGTGTCAAATGTTAACATTCAAACACATTTGAGTGTCAAATATTAACATTCAATCACATTTGAGTGTCAAATGTTAACATTCAAACACATTTGAGTGTCAAATGTTAACATTCAAACACATTTGAGTATCAAATGTTAACATTCAAACACATTTGAGTGTCAAATGTTAACATTCAAACACATTTGACTGTCAAATGTTAACATTCAAACACATTTGAGTGTCAAATGTTAACATACAAACACATTTGAGTGTCAAATGTTAACATTCAATCACATTTGAGTGTCAAATGTTAACATTCAAACACATTTGACTGTCAAATGTTAACATTCAAACACATTTGAGTGTCAAATGTTAACATACAAACACATTTGAGTGTCAAATGTTAACATTCAATCACATTTGACTGTCAAATGTTAACATTCAATCACATTTGAGTGTCAAATATTAACATTCAATCACATTTGAGTGTCAAATGTTCATTCACATTTGAGTGTCAAATGTTAACATACAAACACATTTGGCTGTCAAATGTTAACATTCAAACACATTTGAGTGTCAAATGTTAACATACAAACACATTTGAGTGTCAAATGTTAACATTCAATCACATTTGAGTGTCAAATATTAACATTCAATCACATTTGAGTGTCAAATGTTCATTCACATTTGAGTGTCAAATGTTAACATACAAACACATTTGACTGTCAAATGTTAACATTCAAACACATTTGAGTGTCAAATGTTAACATACAAACACATTTGAGTGTCAAATGTTAACATACAAACACATTTGAGTGTCAAATGTTAACATTCAAACACATTTGTGTGGCAAATATTAACATTCAATCACATTTGAGTGTCAAATGTTAACATTCAATCACATTTGAGTGTCAAATATTAACATTCAATCACATTTGAGTGTCAAATGTTCATTCACATTTGAGTGTCAAATGTTAACATACAAACACATTTGACTGTCAAATGTTAACATTCAAACACATTTGAGTGTCAAATGTTAACATACAAACACATTTGGCTGTCAAATGTTAACATTCAAACACATTTGACTGTCAAATGTTAACATTCAATCACATTTGAGTGTCAAATATTAACATTCAATCACATTTGAGTGTCAAATGTTAACATTCAATCACATTTGAGTGTCAAATGTTAACATACAAACACATTTGGCTGTCAAATGTTAACATTCAAACACATTTGTGTGTCAAATATTAACATTCATTCACATTTGAGTGTCAAATGTTAACATTCAATCACATTTGACTGTCAAATGTTAACATTCAATCACATTTGAGTGTCAAATATTAACATTCAATCACATTTGAGTGTCAAATGTTAACATTCAATCACATTTGAGTGTCAAATGTTAACATACAAACACATTTGGCTGTCAAATGTTAACATTCAAACACATTTGTGTGTCAAATATTAACATTCATTCACATTTGAGTGTCAAATGTTAACATACAAACACATTTGAGTGTCAAATGTTAACATTCAAACACATTTGAGTGTCAAATATTAACATTCAATCACATTTGAGTGTCAAATGTTAACATTCAAACACATTTGAGTGTCAAATGTTAACATTCAAACACATTTGAGTATCAAATGTTAACATTCAAACACATTTGAGTGTCAAATGTTAACATTCAAACACATTTGACTGTCAAATGTTAACATTCAAACACATTTGAGTGTCAAATGTTAACATACAAACACATTTGAGTGTCAAATGTTAACATTCAATCACATTTGAGTGTCAAATGTTAACATTCAAACACATTTGACTGTCAAATGTTAACATTCAAACACATTTGAGTGTCAAATGTTAACATACAAACACATTTGAGTGTCAAATGTTAACATTCAATCACATTTGAGTGTCAAATGTTAACATTCAAACACATTTGAGTGTCAAATGTTAACATTCAAACACATTTGAGTATCAAATGTTAACATTCAAACACATTTGAGTGTCAAATGTTAACATTCAAACACATTTGACTGTCAAATGTTAACATTCAAACACATTTGAGTGTCAAATGTTAACATTCAAACACATTTGACTGTCAAATGTTAACATTCAATCACATTTGAGTGTCAAATATTAACATTCAATCACATTTGAGTGTCAAATGTTAACATTCAATCACATTTGAGTGTCAAATATTAACATTCAATCACATTTGAGTGTCAAATATTAACATTCAATCACATTTGAGTGTCAAATGTTAACATTCAAACACATTTGAGTGTCAAATGTTCATTCACATTTGAGTGTCAAATGTTAACATACAAACACATTTGAGTGTCAAATATTAACATTCAATCACATTTGAGTGTCAAATGTTAACATTCAATCACATTTGAGTGTCAAATATTAACATTCAATCACATTTGAGTGTCAAATATTAACATTCAATCACATTTGAGTGTCAAATGTTAACATTCAATCACATTTGAGTGTCAAATATTAACATTCAATCACATTTGAGTGTCAAATGTTAACATACAAACACATTTGGCTGTCAAATGTTAACATTCAATCACATTTGAGTGTCAAATGTTAACATACAAACACATTTGAGTGTCAAATGTTAACATTCAAACACATTTGAGTGTCAAATGTTAACATTCAAACACATTTGAGTATCAAATGTTAACATTCAAACACATTTGAGTGTCAAATGTTAACATTCAAACACATTTGACTGTCAAATGTTAACATTCAAACACATTTGAGTGTCAAATGTTAACATTCAAACACATTTGAGTGTCAAATGTTAACATTCCAGTCACATTTGAGTGTCAAATGTTAACATTCAAACACATTTGAGTGTCAAATGTTAACATTCAAACACATTTGAGTGTCAAATGTTAACATTCAAACACATTTGAGTGTCAAATGTTAACATTCAAACACATTTGAGTGTCAAATGTTAACATTCAAACACATTTGAGTGTCAAATGTTAACATTCAAACACATTTGATGTCAAATGTTAACATTCAAACACATTTGAGTGTCAAATGTTAACATTCAAACACATTTGATGTCAAATGTTAACATTCAAACACATTTGAGTGTCAAATGTTAACATTCAACACATTTGAGTGTCAAATGTTAACATTCAACACATTTGAGTGTCAAATTTAACATTCAACACATTTGAGTGTCAAATGTTAACATTCAAACACATTTGATGTCAAATGTTAACATTCAAACACATTTGAGTGTCAAATGTTAACATTCAAACACATTTGATGTCAAATGTTAACATTCAAACACATTTGAGTGTCAAATTTAACATTCAACACATTTGAGTGTCAAATGTTAACATTCAAACACATTTGAGTGTCAAATTTAACATTCAAACACATTTGAGTGTCAAATTTAACATTCAAACACATTTGAGTGTCAAATGTTAACATTCAAACACATTTGAGTGTCAAATTTAACATTCAAACACATTTGAGTGTCAAATGTTAACATTCAAACACATTTGAGTGTCAAATATTAACATTCAAACACATTTGAGTGTCAAATGTTAACATTCAAACACATTTGATGTCAAATGTTAACATTCAAACACATTTGATGTCAAATGTTAACATTCGAACACATTTGAGTGTCAAATGTTAACATTCAAACACATTTGAGTGTCAAATGTTAACATTCGAACACATTTGAGTGTCAAATGTTAACATTCAAACACATTTGAGTGTCAAATGTTAACATTCAAACACATTTGAGTGTCAAATGTTAACATTCAAACACATTTGAGTGTCAAATGTTAACATTCAAACACATTTGAATGTCAAATGTTAACATTCAAACACATTTGAGTGTCAAATGTTAACATTCAAACACATTTGAGTGTCAAATGTTAACATTCAAACATTTGAGTGTCAAATTTAACATTCAACACATTTGAGTGTCAAATGTTAACATTCAACACATTTGAGTGTCAAATGTTAACATTCAAACACATTTGGTGTCAAATGTTAACATTCAAACACTTTGGTGTCAAATTTAACATTCAATCACATTTGAGTGTCAAATGTTAACATTCAACACATTTGAGTGTCAAATGTTAACATTCAAACACATTTGAGTGTCAAATGTTAACATTCAAACACATTTGAGTGTCAAATTTAACATTCAAACACATTTGAGTGTCAAATGTTAACATTCAAACACATTTGAGTGTCAAATGTTAACATTCAAACACATTTGGTGTCAAATGTTAACATTCAAACACATTTGAGTGTCAAATGTTAACATTCAAACACATTTGAGTGTCAAATGTTAACATTCAAACACATTTGAGTGTCAAATGTTAACATTCAAACACATTTGAGTGTCAAATGTTAACATTCAAACACATTTGAGTGTCAAATGTTAACATTCAATCACATTTGAGTGTCAAATGTTAACATTCAAACACATTTGAGTGTCAAATGTTAACATTCAAACACATTTGAGTGTCAAATGTTAACATTCAAACACATTTGAGTGTCAAATGTTAACATTCAAACACATTTGAGTGTCAAATGTTAACATCAAACACATTTGGTGTCAAATGTTAACATTCAAACACATTTGAGTGTCAAATGTTAACATTCAAACACATTTGATGTCAAATGTTAACATTCAAACACATTTGATGTCAAATGTTAACATTCAACACATTTGAGTGTCAAATGTTAACATCAAACACATTTGAGTGTCAAATGTTAACATTCAACACATTTGAGTGTCAAATGTTAACATTCAAACACATTTGAGTTGCTCACATTCAAACACTTTTGAGTTCAAATGTTAACATTCAAACACATTTGAGTGTCAAATGTTAACATTCAAACACATTTGACTGTCAAATGTTAACATTCAAACACATTTGAGTGTCAAATGTTAACAGTCAAACACATTTGAGTGTCAAATGTTAACATTCAACACATTTGAGTGTCAAATTTAACATTCAACACATTTGAGTGTCAAATGTTAACATTCATCACATTTGAGTGTCAAATGTTAACATCAAACACATTTGGTGTCAAATGTTAACATTCAAACACATTGGAGTGTCAAATGTTAACATTCAAACACATTTGATGTCAAATGTTAACATTCAACACATTTGAGTGTCAAATATTAACATTCAATCACATTTGAGTGTCAAATGTTAACATTCAAACACATTTGACTGTCAAATGTTAACATTCAAACACATTTGAGTGTCAAATGTTAACATTCAAACACATTTGACTGTCAAATGTTAACATTCAATCACATTTGAGTGTCAAATTTAACATTCAACACATTTGAGTGTCAAATGTTAACATTCAAACACATTTGAGTGTCAAATGTTAACATTCAAACACATTTGATGTCAAATGTTAACATTCAAACACATTTGAGTGTCAAATGTTAACATTCAACACATTTGAGTGTCAAATGTTAACATTCAAACACATTTGAGTGTCAAATGTTAACATTCAAACACATTTGATGTCAAATGTTAACATTCAACACATTTGAGTGTCAAATGTTAACATCAACCACATTTGAGTGTCAAATGTTAACATTCGAACACATTTGAGTGTCAAATGTTAACATTCGAACACATTTGAGTGTCAAATGTTAACATTCAAACACATTTGAGTGTCAAATGTTAACATTCAAACACATTTGAGTGTCAAATGTTTTACTTCAAACACATTTGAGTGTCAAATGTTAACATTCAACACATTTGAGTGTCAAATGTTAACATTCAAACACATTTGAGTGTCAAATGTTAACATTCCAGTCACATTCGAGTGTCAAATGTTAACATTCCAGTCACATTCGAGTGTCAAATGTTAACATTCCAGTCACATTCGAGTGTCAAATGTTAACATTCCAGTCACATTTGAGTGTCAAATGTTAACATTCAAACACATTTGAGTGTCAAATGTTAACATTCAAACACATTTGAGTGTCAAATGTTAACATTCAAACACATTTGAGTGTCAAATGTTAACATCAAACACATTTGAGTGTCAAATGTTAACATTCAACACATTTGAGTGTCAAATGTTAACATTCAAACACATTTGAGTGTCAAATGTTAACATTCAAACACATTTGAGTGTCAAATGTTAACATTCAAACACATTTGATGTCAAATGTTAACATTCAATCACATTTGAGTGTCAAATGTTAACATCAAACACATTTGAGTGTCAAATGTTAACATCAAACACATTTGAGTGTCAAATGTTAACATTCAACACATTTGAGTGTCAAATGTTAATATTCAAACACATTTGAGTGTCAAATGTTAACATTCAAACCCATTTGAGTGTCAAATGTTAACATTCAAACACATTTGATGTCAAATGTTAACATTCAAACACATTTGACTGTCAAATGTTAACATTCAAACACATTTGAGTGTCAAATGTTAACATTCAAACACATTTGAGTGTCAAATGTTAACATTCAATCACATTTGACTGTCAAATGTTAACATTCAAACACATTTGAGTGTCAAATGTTAACATTCAAACACATTTGAGTGTCAAATGTTAACATTCAAACACATTTGACTGTCAAATGTTAACATTCAAACACATTTGAGTGTCAAATGTTAACATTCAAACACATTTGAGTGTCAAATGTTAACATTCAAACACATTTGAGTGTCAAATGTTAACATTCAAACACATTTGAGTGTCAAATGTTAACATTCAAACACATTTGAGTGTCAAATGTTAACATTCAAACACATTTGAGTGTCAAATGTTAACATTCAAACACATTTGGCAAATGTTTAACATTCAAACACATTTGAGTGTCAAATGTTAACATTCAAACACATTTGAGTGTCAAATGTTAACATTCAAACACATTTGAGTGTCAAATGTTAACATTCAAACACATTTGACTGTCAAATGTTAACATTCAAACACATTTGAGTGTCAAATGTTAACATTCAAACACATTTGACTGTCAAATGTTAACATTCAAACACATTTGAGTGTCAAATGTTAACATTCAAACACATTTGAGTGTCAAATGTTAACATTCAAACACATTTGAGTGTCAAATGTTAACATTCAAACACATTTGACTGTCAAATGTTAACATTCAAACACATTTGAGTGTCAAATGTTAACATTCAAACACATTTGAGTGTCAAATGTTAACATTCAAACACATTTGAGTGTCAAATGTTAACATTCAAACACATTTGAGTGTCAAATGTTAACATTCAAACACATTTGAGTGTCAAATGTTAACATTCAAACACATTTGAGTGTCAAATGTTAACATTCAAACACATTTGACTGTCAAATGTTAACATTCAAACACATTTGAGTGTCAAATGTTAACATTCAAACACATTTGAGTGTCAAATGTTAACATTCAAACCATTTGACTGTCAAATGTTAACATTCAAACACATTTGAGTGTCAAATGTTAACATTCAAACACATTTGAGTGTCAAATGTTAACATTCAAACACATTTGAGTGTCAAATGTTAACATTCAAACACATTTGAGTGTCAAATGTTAACATTCAAACACATTTGAGTGTCAAATGTTAACATTCAAACACATTTGAGTGTCAAATGTTAACATTCAAACACATTTGAGTGTCAAATGTTAACATTCAAACACATTTGACTGTCAAATGTTAACATTCAAACACATTTGAGTGTCAAATGTTAACATTCAAACACATTTGAGTGTCAAATGTTAACATTCAAACACATTTGAGTGTCAAATGTTAACATTCAAACACATTTGAGTGTCAAATGTTAACATTCAAACACATTTGAGTGTCAAATGTTAACATTCAAACACATTTGAGTGTCAAATGTTAACATTCAAACACATTTGAGTGTCAAATGTTAACATTCAAACACATTTGACTGTCAAATGTTAACATTCAAACACATTTGAGTGTCAAATGTTAACATTCAAACACATTTGAGTGTCAAATGTTAACATTCAAACACATTTGACTGTCAAATGTTAACATTCAAACACATTCGTTTAAACACTTTCGACTAGCTCAAATAGGTCAATTACTATGGCATTTTCGCGTATAATAAAGTCTAAGGACGATCAGGAACACGCTATTGTTAATTAAAAATCTATCATAAAATGAGTCTTTCTTCGTGAAATTGTCTACTATCACCATTTCTTATGAGCTTGGTCACATCAGTTTCTGCAGCTGTACAGCTTTCACGACCGAAGCACAGTACTGCAAGCTGACATTATGTCAAAGATGACATGGTGCGATATCTATCGGACCGATAGATAGCCAGCAACCCATTCAGAGACACCGTTTATTAACATTTTTAAAATAATGGCTTGAATAAATTATCAAAAATCGGTTGGAGAATAGGCATGGACCGCTCCGCCGTTAGGATTCATGTCGCCAGCTCGATACATTTCATCGTTCGCCTCCTCCTCCAACAACCATTCTTCGCGCAGCTCGCTCGAGACTGACGCGTACAAATAGTCCCAATTCCAAGGAATGTCCTCGTCGCCCACTTCGTCCTCAGGGCACAAAAATCGCGCAAGAAAACTGACATCTGAATAGAGAATTGGTGAAAGGCTAAGGTGAGCCATAAAGTGTGTTACCGATGTCGTTCATTTTGGACAGGTTTATGTTCTTGATATAGAGCGGCTCGGCCGGATGCAAAGTTGACATGCGATTCAAATGCGGCGCAATGGCCGCTTGCTCGCTCAGTTCAGCCTGAAATAAGACATACCGTATTTTCTCTAATTGAGCCCCCTATAATTAGCCCCCCACAGAAAATGCAAAGTTTCCCTTCTTTGGGCTGTTTCCCAAAGAAAAACCCTGAATCATTTGCATCTTTTTCAATCAACATAGTCATTTTAATAAATACCCGAAACAAGGCCACTATGAGATGTAACCTGAACGGAAAGTACCTTCTTGCAAGGTACATTGTTAGTTTTATATACAAGTGATGCTACCTGTGTCTCAAAAATATTTTTGTGATTTTTATTTCACAAAATATGTCATGCGAGCTGCAGCTCATGCCTCGGTCATGTTTCCGGATTGTTTTTGCGCGGGGAAGCGTTGTATGGGGTAGCTACACAAAAATGTTTAGAATCATATTATGCACTATTAAAAATTCACTCAACAATACATATTTTCAAGAGCAATGAAATTCTAGAGTATTGATTCCTATCGCTCAGCATCTTGAACCCTGCATTTTGGGCATTCATTATACACACTTAATTTTTTCTGTCTACAGTCCTGCCATAGGCAATCCACAGGAAATGGCTATCTCCTTTGCTCTCAATTTAACCTCAAGGTTTATGAAAACCCAAGTATTACGTCCATACCTGTCTTATGGGCTGATAGCCCGTCATGGGTCTGTCGTTGACGGAATGATCTAAAATTTCGGTAAAATATCTTTAATTCAATACCACAGCCTTACCTTGTGCTCCAAACACAACCGATTGTGTCTGACTTTGAACGTTGCTCTCTTTGTAGCTCATTGTGTTCGCACTTGTGTTCGAACCGGACTGCGCTTGCGATCGGCGAAATAGACCTTAGGTAGGAAAAGTAAAATCCATAGGTAATTTTTACTGTTTTGGAACTGTTCCTAATATTGTTTTCAAACAAATAAGACGGATATAAATCGGTTAGGTTGGGAGAAGTACCATTTTGGGATGTTCCTGGTGTCGAAATATTTTATCACTGAGCCTTAAGTGAGATGTAAGATTAAGTCTCGGCTACCAACCGAGTCAGTATGCTCACCCCAAGAGTTCAAGATCTTGAACATTCCCAAAACGTACCCCGGTGGATTTCTCTCTCGATAGCATGCACCTTGATAAAATCGGCAAAATTTTGGTAAAGTACCTTTTTAGCTAAAAAGTAGCTTTCACTTTCAGATTTTAAATTTCGGGTCTATTCCAGTAAAAAAATTTGAGAGATTTCTGAATAAAAGCCACACTTACTGGATAAGGGCCGAGTGAGTGTCTCCTTCAAATCTGACTTGCCATCGGCGATTGGACGGATGCCAGCTGCACCAGGTGAGTCTTTGTTGCCGAACAATGAACTCAGTCTGCTGCGCGGCCTTTCTTCCGGCTCTCGTTCCTTGACGCGAACGTTCAACGAGGAAAGTGTATCTAAGACAGATTTGGGTACACTCTTGACTTTTGTTTTCAGTTTAATTGTTTTATAACTGTAAAATTTGAATTTGTTTTGTAAAAAATGAACGCGTTTCCGGAAAATGTTGCTAGAAATTTAACAGAATATTAAATTCAGGATTTAGCTTCAAGAGTAGTTTTTATAAGCCAATATTTTCTCTTTTGTATACAGCATTTTCTGAGAGATATAGCCTGAAATTTGGTCACTGCCCTTCCAAAATTATGCTTATAGACTAATTTTTCGGCACGTTACCATTTAACCAAAAATCAATAAAAATAAAAATAAATTCAGTCAGTTAGTCCAAATTATCGTCACTTCTCTAAAAAATTCCCAACTTTTATCGAACACAATTTCCAAACCAACCGTCATTTTTCTGGAGATTTGCCCTCAAATCGTCCGCGCTCGGCTTTTTGGCCGCTGACAGAGCGCGATTTCTGTTGCCACGGGCCGACGTGGATCTCGCGTGGAAAGAACTGGACGGAGTCTTGTAGCTGCTGGGCGGTCGGTTCGCGGCCGATCCGTCAGCCATTTTGGAAGAAATTGCCAAATTTTTGGAGAGCATTGAGATTGTTTGCTATTCATTCTTGACTTTCACCTGTCGCCCTGGCAACGGAAATGCCCTAGGCGACTGAATGGCATTTGTAAGCCTTTTGCTGCACTTTTGTTCACCGGTGCGGCAGGTAAAACCTGAAATTAAGATCTAACTTAATCGAAAGCGGAAGTGAAATGGGGGAAATATCCACGAGGTTTCGAGATTCGTATACTACAAATAAAAATACACATATAATTATGACTCAAATGGACTTAAGTTCTAAACCAAGGTACTAGGAAAAGTTTATCAAGCAAGAATGTCTTAGGTGAAGTCAAGACTCTCAAGCCAAAGATCTCACGTCAGTTTCGGATCAGCGTACCGAAGCCGATACAGATAGATAATATGAGATTAAAATACTAACTAATCACAAGACTAAAACCTGAAGATTTCATGGCGACATTTGTGGATGGAACATCAAAAAAAAAGTTTTGTGGTGGCTCCCGTTTTGTGCGATTTATGTGAAACTTACTGCCAGATTAATGCTTGACATTAAAATATGGCTAACAAAAATATAGCTTTATAATCTGACTAAAATCTCTGCAAAAAAAATGGGACAAAAATCAAAACACAAAACCAAATCCTAGTGTCATTGGCCCTGGTCATCACAATTTTCAGTCCTTCTAAACAGGCCAAAAAATATAATGACAGACTGCTTCTTCAAATTTGACGACAACCTAACTTTCGTAATTGTAAGCAATTCTCTGCAGCCAACAGTAAAGTGTAATTTAAAGTAAAATCGATTTTAAAGAGTTTATGTTTTCGGCGCTCGCATTCGATGAATGAATCAGTGTTTGTTTCGACACACAAACAAACGCTTCTTCAGTAAACTTGGACATTATAAATTTGATGCAAGTCATTTGGAAGCGCTTTATTTCTTCTCCCAATAAACCATGGATTTTGCTGTACAAAAATAATTTTTAGGCCAAGACTTTTATTATTCAGGATTACCATAGTTTGAGGTCGGATTTGAGTAAAGATTCCAAACCGTACTTTACTTTCCATATCACAAAATTGAAAGGTTTTATATATTTCGGTTTTTTATCACAGTTATACGATCAAATACCTTTTCGGAGGTCCTTTCTAGTAAACTTTATCAGCCTCGGAACCGAAAATAGCCTCAGGAACAGAGAAAAAGCTAGGCAACGTTCTGATCGGCATTTTCTTTTGAAGTGGCATACGAAGAAAGAAGAAATATCTGAGCGAGAAAAATACCACTGCCATTGAAAAATTGGTTCAAAATTTTTGGCGACAATCCTGTGGGAGGCTGTCACCTTTGCTTTCTTCGCAAGGATCTGTTTCGGTGTTTAACAAACAGATCTTTGAACCGAAGCATTGTTTATCGAAGATTTGTTTTCGAACAAACAAACAAGAAAACAATTTTTGACGTAAATAGTTCCAAAGCGAATCATTTCCATGTCATTTAATCTGTTTTCGGACTAACGTTTTTAATCCGTTTAAATATTCCATAGAGGTAATATGAAAGTTCAGGATGAGCAGTTCATGAGATTATTATTGAGAGAATTAACGTATTTTTTACTGCAGACCTGTCTGGGATTAGTTTGAATAAAATAGAAAGTGCTCCTAATTCCGTACATTTTATGTTGAAAATTTTATGTATCTAATCCAAGATCGGATTTGATTTGAAGATCCGATTTGAAAGATAAAAGCCCCAGGACATCATTGCAATATTTGGTTAATTTTTAGAGAAAATCGGATTTTAGGATCTCCAAAATCCAAAAAATCTTAGGCTATCATATCAGCCATCACTTTCCCTATCTTAACAAGTCAATCAAAAACGGCACAATTTACCTCCATACCTAGCCAAAACCCATATTTTCCTCAAAAACATCCATATTGCATCATCGCAGATCAAATATTTCCTTATCTCGCCAGGTATATTTCACCTGGCAGACTCCAAAGCAGACAACTCACCGATTTTGCAGCACAAATTATGTCTGCCCTAATTATATTTCAAACTGGCGCAGTTTTCCAAAGACGCACAAATTCTGCGTCAAGTCCAAAGATTTTGCTAGACTCTCCTCCATTTCCACTGCTCAGTGAAAGCTCGGAGTATATATTGTGGGCCGATTTGCGATACACACAGTCTGGGGGGAGGGAGCGCTGAAAATCTGTGTGTATGTGCGTGTGTCTCTCGCTGAGCTATTCTCTCGTCTCTCTTTCTCTAACCGCATCTATTTTCTCTCTCCAAGTGTGTGTATCTGTGTGAGTTTCCATTCATTCCCTAGCCCAGACTTCCAGTGGAGGGTTCCCCTTGAGTTTTGGGGGTACTTGAGCGCCCGTTTGCCCCTGTGTCTCTTTTCTCTGCCACTCTCTCATTCCCCGTGTTCTCTAGCCAAAGTGCGTATAGCATTCTGCTGTAGAATAGAGAGAGTGTAGTGCACAATCTCCTTGTGTTCCCGAGTGTTTGTGTGTCTGCTGCGTTATATTTCTCTCCCTCGCCCAGACAGTAGCTGTCCTTCCCTCTCCGCTATAGCTCTGAACCCCAGCCGAGTCTGGGGCGGGGCCAGCCATCTTTGGTTTGCCTGTTTTTCTCTGCCGTCTCTTCAGCAGAGTGCGGTCTCTAGAAGGTGGGCAGGGGGCCAGCCCGGCCGCAGAGGGGTATAAAAGAGCGAGCACTGAGCCATTTGGGTCAGACCACGACGGCGCGTTGGTTGCTTTTGGGTGTCTCTCTCTAGTTTTAGTGTGAGCGAGTTTTAGCCCAAAGCTTCTAAAGCGAGAGTGGGGCGCGCGCGAATGGTTGCGTGTGTTGCTGCGGCTGGATCGGCTTCTTCGGTGGCGGCTTCTGAGCTGACTCCGGTGACCGGAGTCCAAGGATCAGCCAGCAAAGTATCTCAAATTTGCCTTCAGAATTTCAACCGACTGCCAGCCGGCCTAAAGATGCCAAAGTCCAATCAGAGTGGCGCCGGAACAGGAAATGCCAATGGAATCCCAGTGGGGGCCCGTGCCGGACCGCAGGTTGATCGCACCCCTGAGGTCGACCAGCTCAAGCTCCAGCTCCAACGGGCTTTCCCCACAGTGGAAAACGTAAGGCAACACACAATACATTTAATTTATAGTCCGATCCATTCAGTGATTCATTTGCCCAATGTTGCGTTTTTGATTCACTCATCTCAAAATTCAGATAATCCCAACATTCATCCCGGGTTTCCAGGATTTGGGTGGTTTTTGGGCTCTTTGGGTTCCAAAATTCCCCTTTCTCCTTTTGGGTTGGTCCCTGGTTTTGAATAATCTTTGAACCCTTAACCCCAAATTTTTGGTTTGAATTTTTTGCACTTTGGGAAAAGTTTTGCTTCAAAATTGAGAGATTTTTACAAAAGTGTAAGTGAACTAAAACTTTGGCTTTTCACCTGGGATTCCGATGACAAAAATTGGTCCCCAAATACAAAATTTGATCAAAACTTAGAACACAAATCTTCTCATTTTTCAGGCGAAATTTCTTTTGATAAATTGACGTCGAGATTTCCACATAATTTGATCCGTTATTTTCAATTTTCTTGGTTTTATGGATTGATAATAAAGGTTTTGTATTGGACTCAAAAGCTTTCCTTCTTTGCTTCTCGCACAAAACTAAAGGCTTTGGCCTAAAAATAACCACTTTTCACACAAAATAACACTGTTTTTACTTTTCTTCGGATTTTTCCGATCAAAAATCCAACAGTTTCACACAGAGCCGTTATATGCCCAATTTGGGTAAAATAAAGGCCCAAAAGTACAAAAAAGTATCAAAACTTGACAAAATATCCAAAAATTTTGGTATTCGAATTTTGTCACTACTCATTTCCACCAATTTAGAGCGACGAAAACAAGGCCTTAGACGTGCTTTTGCGGCTCGAAAAGCTCGAATTGACCAAGGAGGTGCTTGAGGTGAGTTCCGCTACCGATGTTATGAGGTCCGGAAAAAAATCTGGCAAAAAAGCGGAAAATTGGGGCGCGTAGCGGCAAAAATTCCGCGATTGCGAAATAGCGATACGTGTTGTTTTGAGCGCTGGGTTGGGAGGTTGACTATAGGGGAGCCTGGTGGTGGCTGCTGGTTGGGAGTAGCGGGGAGCGAAGGACGGAGTCGAAGTCTGGGAAATGGGGAGAAATTGGGCTGCCACCGCCTCATAGCGAATGGAATGGGGAGACTGCTCTGGGTTGGCTCTGCCGACCCAGCTGCGATCGCCTCGCTGACTGACACTCGGGCTGTGGGGCGCCCTCGGACCCTTTACCCCCATGATTATTTGGTTGGCAGGGGGCTGAGGCTGGGTATAGGATGGGGCTGAGCGAGCGAAGACCCACCTCCCTTCATTAGAGGCAAAAGACGACCCATCTAGCCGCGGCGCGACAGACTGAGTGACATTTGAGCCCACACAGGCGAAATAGCGCCTCCTTCATGGGTTCCCAGGTGAGCAGATAGTTAGAGTGAGTTCTCAGTGGAGCCGTAGATCCACAAACCTCGGACCCTTCGGTTGGTTTTGGGGCGAGCGGTGACACTCGCCTTGCCCCCATTTTAAGGGAGACGGGCCCCAGACCATCACCAGGCGCTCCTTCTCTCAAATTTGCTTCTTTTTCCTGAACAGAGCAGCGCACCCGATAAAGTCACTCTAACTGACTACCGTCTCTTCAGAGCGGGCATCAAAATTGCCCATGCGTGCGTACTCTTTCTCTGACTGTCTAGCGCTCTTTCAAAATAAACAGTCTCTCAGAAGACAAGTAGCACTGGAAAATAGGATAGGGTCCAAAGTCTTGCCCAACTCTATGGTGAGATTCCTACGAGTCTAGGGCTGTGTCTGGGGTAGTGCTTCTTTTTCTCACTAGAGGGACTTCTCACTATAAAGTCCATTTCTCACCATCTGCTTGTAAAATCCGGAATTCTGCCCGGGACTCTGCTCTTTTCCTCCTCTGTCTAACCGCGGACTAGTTCTTCCCCGCCCGCACCCTCCGACTTTCAACCGGGACGCGTGCGCCATCGATTTTCTCTCAGCCCAGACATTTTATGGTTACTGGTTGAAGAAAAAGAAAGTGGTCGCTATGACTTTTATGGGTCTTTTTCTGTCTGGTCACACTGCCGGGACCCTTTTTGCGGCGACCTCGCATCATTCTCGGGGCTGGTGTGACTTTGTCTCGCGATGTGAAGAGGAACTAAAGCAAAGTGTGTGTGGAGCAGTTTTGAAATCGCGAAAATAGTAAACACGTTGAAGGTTCTGTGGATGAAATAATGCGGCAGACCGTAGAAAACAAAAACAACAGCACATAAATAACAGTAAACAACCAGCGATCAGCTGGTGGTCTTTGAGTGAGAATGGGCGAACATAGGCGATAAATTTCGAAACGTTTATTGAGAAATGGGAACGGTGAGGGAAAATTAGTGAGTTTGGCGGATAATGGAATTGATTGCAAGGAAAATATTGCGTAGTTCAAAAGTTTTGCGAGAACTAAAATGAGAAAAAATTTATGGTAGGTAGGAAGATTAGACACAAAATCTGGTGGAAAAATATGTGAAGAAAATTTCATCTAAAAATCTGAGTGATACATGCAATCCATTTCCCATTCTCGGCTATTCTCAAATAGTTAACTCGAGAAAACAGATCGGATTAGATAATTACATTCAGGACACTTTTTTAATTAGGCATCTTTCATACAATTCCACATTCAAGCCACATTTGAGTCACATTCATGCCACATTTGAGTCACATTCATGCCACATTTGAGTCACATTCATGCCACATTTGAGTCACATTCAAGCCACATTTGAGTCACATTCAAGCCACATTTGAGTCACATTCAAGCCACATTTGAGTCACATTCAAGCCACATTTGATAAACATTCAAGCCACATTTGATAAACATTCAAGTCACATTCATGCCACATTTGATCCACATTCAAGCCACATTTGATCCACATTCAAGCCACATTTGATCCACATTCAAGCCACATTTGATCCACATTCAAACAATTCCACATTCAACTCCTCACAAAAATTTACCCACAAAGCATAATTTATCCATAAAATTATCCACAAGATCCAAAAAATCATCTCCCAAAAAGCATATTCTGAAAATGACTAAAAATTCCAAAATCTGTAATATACCTAGTGAAAGAAATCAGAATAATTCGAGATTTGAATATATCAATGCAAATTTTATTCAAACAATTTCAGGCCACCCGCATCGGCGCTGCAGTGAATGAATTGCGAAAACAGACCGCTCAGAACTGGCCCAGTGTTTCCAAACGGTGTCGAGCACTCATCAAAGCATGGCAGAAGGTGGCCGAGTTTCACAGACCCATGTCCAGTTGCGATGGATCCTCAAATGGCGGCACGCCGAATCTGGTGTCACCCGCACTTCGCAGAGGACTCACTCCAAGGACGCCCGGAGGCACAGTCGGCAAAAGGATCACCTCTACAGGTGAGCTTTTGAAAGTTGCAATTCACGTAATCATTTTCCGTTTCAGATTCCCATTCTCGTGTCCTCGAAGCGACTCAAAACGGTGGAAGCTATGCTCCGGGAAAGGGCAAATCGATCTCTCCATTCACAGCAGTCAACTCTATCCACAAATCGGCCTCTGTCGCTCAAATGGGCTCCTTGAAATGCTCCCCGAGCAGTGACGAGTTCTCCAGGGATTCTCTTCCGAGTGGCGCAGATGCGGCAAGTTTTGCGGCTGAGAAGAGGAAATTTGTTCCAGATGGTTAGTTTTTTGTTGCTGGTTTATGGATTGTTAGCATGTTAAGGATTAGGAGTTTAGTTTGTATATTTATTTGTTAGCGCAGATATATGTTAAAGATATTAGTAGGTTCCGTAGCAATAACTTATTTCATCAATTTCTGTATCATGAACTAAGATCTTAAGCTTAGTCATAGATTGAAGTTAAGACACTAGCCATTCCATAGGCATGCAAAATAGCTTAAGTGTGGATTTACGTTGAATGCAAATCCAGCCTCAAGCTTGAGTTTAATTTAGCGAGAAATATTTTAGTACAAACTTAGATCTTAAAGGATTGACTTACCGGTTATATCTTCTCTTAAATTTGATGATATATAAATATGAAAGCATATAATTATAGCTATGATTGACGTACACATTTAAAATATTCCAAAGCATTTGTAAATAATCAAATGTGAATTTCCTTTATAAAATAAAATAAAAATCAATATTCAACGCATACCAAATATTTGTTCAAATATGAATCTGATCGCATTTAATTATCGTTAATGCGAAACAAATGTGTGCATTTAAATCAAATTTAATAATAATGTGATCATAGTCACATTTGGACGAATATTGATTTTTATTTTTATAAAGGAGATCCACATTTGATTATTCACAAATGCTTTGGAATAATCTAAATATGTACGTTAATCGTAGCTGTTATTGTATGCTTTCATATTAAATTATCGATAAATCTTACGTAAATATGATGAACGTGTAATATGAAAATGAATATGAAAAATGAATATGAAAATAATAGGGCAATTAGAAAATTAAGTTTTGGATTTGCCTTGATTTCTATCCGTCTTTGGATAAAATTTACAATAAAGTAAGACAGCTATAGAAGTATTGGTTTTTGTTGTAGCAACTTTTAGGCATAAAATCCATAGTTGCCGTGACAGTTTACCTAGAATTATATACTCCATAATAGGTAGATACTCCAGAATGTACCAGAATACTAAAATTTAAATTTGAAGAATAAATAGTCGATAGCCAGGATAATAGTGCGTTAAATTATTGCTAACAAAAAAGCTGTTCACTTCAAAATTTTATACTCTTTTCTTCAGATTCCATGACGGCGGCTATGCTGAAACGTTCCAAGAGCAGTGGCGTGAGACTGGCTAGTCAGCAGGTGACTCCACCTGTGTCTGTGGTGGCAGCTCGGAAGAATGTGCAATCGACTGCGGAATTGGTGGCGCAACTCTCTGAGAACCTCCCGCAAAGCATGGCCATTGACATCATCAAACCGCAGACGCCCGCACAATCACATCCCGAAGTCAATTTGCATCGGGAAGCCAAAACGTATCCTTATGGATTAGATGTGAGTTTTTGTTATCTTTGTTTGTTAGAAATGTCCTGAGTGAAAAGTCGAAAAAAATTCACTCAGGAAATGTCTTAAGCTTAGGATATAGCAGTGATGTCAATGTATATGAAAAACTATATTATAGTCAGGAAACTATAAGATGTTTTTCAAAACTACATTATAGATTTCTTTGGTTGAAAACTATAATGTAGTTTTCACCTAAACTATAAGCTAGTGTTAAATAAACCTAAATTTAACTAATTTCTGGAATCAGTAATAAAACTGCTAACCTGGCTTGTAGTGTAGTTGAAAAGCTAGATTATAGTTTTCTGAACTAGATTATAGTTTTTATTCAAAATATGATACAGTTTTGAAAACTATACTATAGTTTCCGAACTATAATATGATTTTTGATCGGTTTCCTAACTAAACATGATTCTTTGGTTAAGTAGTAAAGTAGTCAAAAATCATAATATAGTTCAGATGACTGTAATATCATTTTTAACTATACTATGGTTTACTAATCCATTCTATATTTTTTCATATTGACATCACTGGGATAAAGCATAATTTCATTTTCGAATTCTTCAAATTCCTACTTATTTATAATTCCATAAAATTCCAGACCGCTGCCGGCACATCCAAGGCCTCACCCCCGCTCGAATTCACTGCCGGTCGCCAGAAGCGAAAGTACACGAAACGAGCTGCTAAATTCTTCAAAAATGCTCAAGCAGCGCCTGAAGCCGGCGATGCCAAAAATGGTCACGCCCATCCAGAACCAGAAGACGAACATAGTCGAATGACTGTGCCTTTGGACGGAATCGCAGAGGAGTCCGAGGACGACTTTGACGGGCCCTCGACCTCGGTATCGCTTCCTGAATCTCGAGCTGGTGGATTTGACTGGTACAGCACGATCCCGAGCATCGAATCGCTCAAGAGTCAGCCTGTGGAGCACGCTAATCCAAGATCGGATCCGATTTCGTCGTGCGTAATTCCAATTCGTCAACGACAGGTGCTGCTGCTGCCTTATGTGGACATCGGAATGCCGGATTTCGTGGAACACAACTTTCCGGATCAGGACAAATTCTTGGCCAAGCCGAGCTGGTTGGGAGCGATTTCGGGACCGGCGAAACAATAAGCAATAATGTGTCAGAATGCCACGAGAAAATCTCATGAATCATTCCATTTACTATTTGTCTAGGGAACCTGCGTGGATTTTGGGTTACGGAAAATGTTATGTGTAAATTTTTGGCTTAGTGCCAGGAAAGTTACTAAGAAATTTGCAGTTTAAAAATGATGACTAAACTGGACCCAAAATCCACAAAAGTTCTGGATTTTGTTATGTTTCAAATGCTATGATCGCGAATTTGACAGTCTGAATTGAATCCATAAATCGGTGCAAATCTTGAATTTGTTCAAACTCGAGGCCGGTAAATTTGGTGTGGATCTGACGTGGTTGCAATTTTGAAAAAAAGTATTTTCAGAAATTTTCAAAATTTTGATAAAAAATAATTTTTTAAAGAAAAATGCAAATTTTCTAAAAGTACAAAATGTGAACGTGTCGTTAAAATTTGCAATGTCCGCACTCGATTAACTGTCCCCGAGCCTCTGCTCTCAAGCCATGTGCAACTGTAAATGTTTGTCTCATCTTTCTTTTTTTTAACGTAACGGGTTTCCATTGTTCTTCCATTGTTCAGAGTATCGCTCAGAGAATTTATATTCCACAATCTATCAATTTCTTTAATTATTTCGACGTAGTCTCTCAAATTATGGATCACAATCGAACATTCTAGATTTTTTTCGAAAACTAGTTTCACAGCATTTGAATTTTTTTTGAAAAACGTGAAAAATTGTTCTAAAAATGTCATTTTATCAATATTTACGAAAATTGATAATTTTTTGCTGAAAAGTTGTACTTTTTCAAAAATAGCCATTTTTGACCACTTTTTGTCGCATTTTTCCCCAGAATACATAATTGGAGAGAGTACTGTAAGTATTCCGCGTGTTTCTCACAATTCAAAGTCCTTATGTATATTTTTCACGTTTCCACGTCAAAATTGCTTTATAGCGCAAGCGAACGCTTAAGAATACGGAACTTGGTCAGTTATTCGGTTGTTGACTCTTGACTAAAAATGGCTTTCAATGTCTCAAAATGTATTTTAATTGTTGCGGAGCGAACTTTTCTTCGCTCCATTGTTGCATATTTTTAATTATAAACATGGCCCATTGTCACAGATTTGACACAGATTTGAATTTGTCCGCTCTCAGTTATTGTCTTTTTTCTCTCTCAATGCCACGAAACGGGTGAAATTTTTGTAAAGTACATTTTTGAATGAGAATAAGAAGATTTTATATTTATTATTTGATTCATGTCGCGATTTTTAAACTGGTGCGTTGCAAACTTTGGTTTGGTATTGAGGATTACAGAGTTTTCTCGGGTTTTAATTGAGACCACCCACGTTGTCAGGTGAAAAGGGCTAAAATAGGCCTTTACTGTAAAATTGTGTATAAAATTTAATTTTTAAAGGAGTGACGAAAATAATTTTCCAAAAACATTCAAGGTTTCATAAGGTTTGTGACACACCAAACTTTTGGCCATAATTACCGTTAGATGCAAGGAAAAATATTTGGGAGTGATGAAAACGAAGTTTGGCTTTGGAATTGAGAATCTTCACATGCAGAATATAAGAATGCAGCGGCATAGGTCGATGCGCAAGTCGGTTGCTTGCTTAGCAATAGGAGAAGCATGTTAAAGGCAAACTTTTTTGCCTATATTACATGCGAAGTTCAAATAATGTTTTAAAGTAAAGGGGAAAGAAAGAAGGAAAGTGATTTTGTAAACAAATGACATAGTCTAGCCGTTTCGACCCTAATCCTGGATGACTAGACACAAATTGGTTATGTGGTTGGGTCATCCTCAGTAGGACCCACATAACTACTCTCTCTAAAATCACATATGGGAAAGATATGAAATTGAGAGAATTGAAATTAAGAGAAATTTGTAAAATTGGAGAGAGACGGACAATTTTGAAATGGACCAAATGAATTGACCAATTTCCTTCCGAGACTTTTACAAATTTAAATTACTTTTCTGAAAAGAGAAAACAGTTTTTATATTAGTTATACTTAATGTTTAGAATTTTTTTCAAAGCGTTATTTCTTTGGTTGTTTGAGAGGGAGATTAGACCGTATTAGAGCGGGATATCTATGCCTGCGGTCGGATCTGTCTAATTTTGTCACATTTCGCGTTTGAATTATTTCTGTCGTGCATACGCAAAATTTTGTAACGGATCGTGTCAGTCAGTTCCGAATAATTTGATCAAGTTCCGTTCTTATATAATTTTAAAAAATAGCTTTACGAATTTTACTTGTATGAAAATAAAGAAAATTTATGTTTCGCATTCGAAATTCATTTTTGATCTTGCGTTATACAGGTGCGGTCCACGGCGATTGGACCACGAGACTTACAATTCCAAGCACCTAGTAAATATTGTCATCTGGTAGAAATTTTGTTGGCTGAGTGAAACAAAGCGCTGCATATTTTTAGTATTGATTTCACTTTCTCAAAATTGTTGGCCACGGCGAATGGAATGTCCTTATTGGATGACTCACCTTTTGACTCACTTTTTTCAAAAAAATTGCACTTCCCATCTTTGTTATCTAAAAACGAGCTTGATTCCTGTTTTCTGCGCAAAAATCTTCAATTCTTCGATGAGTGCCGTCGCAGATAGTATGGTCAAGAGTTGGTGTCTTCCTTATCAGCGGTGGTCACCTCTTGCTGGACATTATCGCCGATGTCCGAAGATGAGTGCCCGATAAATGGCATCTCCGTTCTTTCGATGACCTTTATGTGACCTCTACTTTTCTTCACCGCTCATTTGCGCTGAATTTTCGGTTTGCAATCAAAGCGGCAGCGGTTATTTTAATACATTTATAGAGTACAGTCTTACTCTTAGGCTTGCACTTAGGTTTAGGCTTAAGAGTACGCTTAAAATCTTGCATCCCAAGTAAGTATTTCATTTTCCCCGTTTGATTTTTTCAAAAATATTTCTGTCATATGCTGTATGAAACAAGTCAAAATTTCAGTTCAAATGCTCGCTAACGGTCACCGCAACATCCATTTCACAGTTATTTTTGCTATCTATTCGTCGCTATTTTTAATATTTCCAATCTATGCTCGACCGAGATCGGAAATTCTAAACAGATACCAAATCCGCAACGATACCGTTACGATCGCCGCTGATAGAGTTCGGCCACGCCGCATTCTCGATCCTTTTTCTGTGATGTTGGACTACGATCCTCGCTTTTACCACTACCAACCTCTCTACTATTATACCTCCGGCGATAAAGGCCAGAGGCAGCGATGGTCAGGCTTTGATCTTGCCGCCAGCGAATCGGTGCTTTTTAATGTGACCGTCTTTGAAAGGTGAGCGAGGAGTGGGATTTGTAGAATGCTGCTTTTTCGGTAAAGAACTACCGTATATCCTGTCATATAACATCCGGGGACTTAATTTTTCGTATTCAGGAAATATATATTTTTTTATCTATATATTTTTGCATACCATTTATCTTTTTCAAGGGTCTCTATTAGAAGCTGCTACATTACAGGAAACACGGTGTTACTTTTGCAATTACTTTATATATATTTCAAATTCTATAAATATTAGGATAGAGACAAAGTTTCGACACTAGACGCAGGGTTTGAAACCGAAAAATCTAAATTTTGCCGACCACGTGGTTTTCCAGGAAAAATTGATTTTTTGAAAAAACCCATGATGAAGCCCAAACCTTGATTAAATTTTCGTTTAGACAGCTAGAAATTTTTCTAAGCCGTTCACCGTTCTACCCTCCACCGGAGAGGCAATTCAACGCTTCGACGCAAGGCTTTTTTTCAGGGACAGTTTTGAGTAAGTCGAATACAAAATAGTTAATAATTACATATTAATACAGTCTGCCCTCTCTACCATGACACATTTCAAGGGTCAAGCCCGAAATGTGACAAAAGGGTCCCTCTATTGATTTTGAAAAAAATGACATTTTTTCAGGGCATATTGACAGAACACCAAAAATTTGAAACTCGGCCTAAAATCTGATTACAGATTCGGAATCAGCACATCTGAAAACCCCCGGATGCAATAACATTCCATCATATACCATATTTACCAAAAACGTTCTCTTGACAACATAAAAAAGCCACGTTTTTTGACAAAAAATGCCATTTTTGGCCGAAATATGACACTTTGGATAAAAATGTCCCTTTCCTACCCCATATTTCCAATATGGTTTCCTAAGAAAACACTCAGAAAAGCAATATCGCTTAAAGCACGCCAATTTAAATTTTTACCGGAACATTTATTTGGTTCCAAAAAGTGGTCGAAAAAACTATGACCCTTTTAGGCCAAAACCAATTGGGTCATAATACAAAACGCTAGCATTGTTCTGAAACATTCTAGAAGGAATAGTAATTTTCTCTCAGCAATAATTTTAGTCATCGCTTGTGCTTAAAGCTTAAAACTTTAAATTTTTTACCGGAACATTTATTGTGCATGGTTCCAAAAAGTGGTCGAAATAGTCGTTTGAAATTATGCAACTATTTTAGACCATATTCCGCCTACAGTAAGCTCAAATCAGGACATTCCAAGCGTGCTCGGCACTTTTACGGACGACGGCGTTTTCTTTGGCGATGTTTCTTTGCCCGATGATTCCAGCTTCCATTTTATGCCAACGAAGGGCGATGCGTTGCTGGATGGCAAAGTGAGTCATGACTAATTTTAAAAAGTTATTGCAAATTATTTAATTAAAACACTCCGCCAATTTACGGATTCTGACTGAGAAAACTGGAATCTTGGTTTTAGGCGAACAAAGTATACTTTAGGCTTAGGGAATTCGGTCCGTTAGCCTAGGAAAGCTTATTCGTGTCATTGAAGAGGCTCTTTTTTGTCACTGATGAGGTTCTTTTTTGTCATTGATTTGGTATTGTGAAACAACGCGCTTGCTTTTATCCATGATATTATTACCCCGCGACTTTGACTTAAGCCATTTTAATTTCTGTAACACTACGTGTACGCAAGCATGGATTCTGGACTGGGTTTTGTATTTTTATTTTCCCTAGCCTATGTTTTATCGCAGCGCTGTAGTCTCTACAGAATGGGTTGCGCTGTAAAGCAGACATAAAACACGTCTTTTCGACAGAGACAAAGGCATACACAAACCCATTCTTATGTCTGTGCTGTAATGCTCTTTGCAGTGAAGACAAATTCATTTTATTTCATTTTGGGTTTAAACAAAGAAGAACAATTCTAGAAAGAAAATCAAGGCAGCACAACGAGGTTTGTGCAGACTGGATTTACGAAATGGGTTGCTCGCTGGGTTTTGTAGAGAGCACTGAAATACACAAAACAAAGAAGAGACTGTGATTAAACTAGAGACTGGGAAGAGAATAATACACAAAATCCATTACAGAATCCATTCTTTGCGTACACGTAGCATTACACGGAATAAGCAAAATGATATATTTAGACGGGATATGTCTCCAGGGCACCGAAAACCTTCTCACCTTGAAATTTTTTATATTTTCCACATCGAATTACATCTATTAGCTCCATGAAGTATGAGATTCCGATGGGGTGGAGTGGAGGAATAAATTGTTGAAACCCGAGGGGTACTTTCGGGGGTATTGGGCCAGGCTTTAAACTGTTCAACCGTTGGCTAAGGCATTACACTCAAAATGATCAATACCCCGAAACAGTGGCGTATCTAGGATTTTTTTTGGGGGGGGGGGCACGTTTCAGTGGAAATGGCCATTTTGGGGGGGGGGGGTACCGTGTGGAGGGCGCGACCGACTTTTGGATTTTTTTTTGGGGGGGGGGGGGGTACCGGACCAAATTTTGCCCAAATTTGCACTGATTTACACTCATTTTTTCAAATTGTCCCATTTTGGGGGGGGGGTACGTACCCCCGGTACCCCCCCTAGATACGCTACTGCCCCGAAAGTACCCCTTTGGTTGCAAGTGGATTCATTCAAGTACTGTAATCTATCTAGAGTTTTTCAGGCGTTCCACTCGATTGTCTATCGCGAAAAAGACGTGCGACCGGGATGGGGTCCATGGGATTGGAAAGATTGCGCACCGGAGATTTGCAGTCGGTCGGAGTTAGAGTGCTTTTGTCCATTACCTTTTTCCATCTACATGTTTGATTGCTTGGTTTACTATCCAGACGATTAATTATTTTTAAATCAGCAATATAATTATTTAGTAGCACATTCAAAAATAAAATTGTGACTTTTTATAGTAAATGTAACATTCAATATCTGTTTTTTACGGCAATGACAAGTGCTCCAAAGTGAAGTAAGTGAGTAATGTAACATTTGAAAAGCGAGTGAATGCTTCAAGAAGATGATAAGCATTACTGATTTTTGTTGTGGTGACGTCCTTTAGGACAAAAGTTGTGCCATAAAGGTTCCTTTCGATCCTTGTCTGGATAATTCGGTGGTTGGCCGACTTGGTTCTGCTGAACATAACCTGGATTCTACAAATTGTAAGTTATATGCTTTACGGTTAAAGATAATTTTTATGTAATATTGGAAAGGAAAATCAAACTAATGAATTTTAAATCAATTTGTGTAAGATTTTTATGAAAACCTTTTATTAAAAACCGGATTTCAAAATTAATCTGAAATTTATGTTCTTCGAAGCTAATTATCCTATTATCTGAATCAAAAAATTGATTGCTGGTATCCAAAGAGAAGATGCAATTTTAAATGCAAAACAATTCCCTCTGTCAATTTATCAGATCGAGGACCTAGAAGGGTGTTCAGCTTCAGGGTCAAGTATCTCCTTTTTAGTTCGTATGTCCAAACATGGATTTTCTATTCAAAGTTTTGCGAAGAATTTTACTAAAATCAAATTCGATATTAATTACAGATCAAAACAACCCGTTATTCATTTAGCGGCGTTAGATTCACTATAATTCAGCACTTCATTAATCTACAAATCGTTGTGTACTTTAATCAATGAGAAATGACAGTTTATGTGACTCACTCATAAAAGCACTTTAGCTTTACCTTTCAACCTATGCAATTGCTTTTTCCTTTCAATCTCTAATCTCTCATTTCACAAGTCTTTTATTGGTAAAAGATCCTAATTATTCTATCTAATATATTTTTTGTATTAATTTTATTTTTGTGTTACTAGTGAATAAAACTATTTTGGAGAGATTACGAAAGAGTGATGTAAAAGGTAAATGATTATCTAACCGTTTCGACCATAAACCTAGACGGTTAGAACTATTCTAGTACTACGTAGGTCTGGTCTCATCAGTAGATGCCTACGCAGATTAACAAGTTTTAATACTCGAATACTCAAATGTGTTGAAATGTGAGCCGCTCAAATGTGAATACTCAAATGTGTTGAAATGTGAGCCGCTCAAATGTGAATACTCAAATGTGTTGAAATGTGAGCCGCTCAAATGTGAATACTCAAATGTGTTGAAATGTGAGCCGCCCAAATGTGAATACTCAAATGTGTTGAAATGTGAGCCGCTCAAATGTGAATACTCAAATGTGAATACTCAAATGTGTTGAAATGTGAGCCGCTCAAATGTGAATACTCAAATGTGAATACTCAAATGTGAATACTCAAATGTGTTGAAATGTGAGCCGCCCAAATGTGAATACTCAAATGTGTTGAAATGTGAGCCGCCCAAATGTGAATACTCAAATGTGTTGAAATGTGAGCCGCTCAAATGTGAATACTCAAATGTGTTGAAATGTGAGCCGCTCAAATGTGAATACTCAAATGTGAATACTCAAATGTGTTGAAATGTGAGCCGCTCAAATGTGAATACTCAAATGTGTTGAAATGTGAGCCGCTCAAATGTGAATACTCAAAAGTGAATACTCAAATGTGTTGAAATGTGAGCCGCCCAAATGTGAATACTCAAATGTGTTGAAATGTGAGCCGCCCAAATGTGAATACTCAAATGTGTTGAAATGTGAGCCGCTCAAATGTGAATACTCAAATGTGAATACTCAAATGTGAATACTCAAATGTGTTGAAATGTGAGCCGCTCAAATGTGAATACTCAAATGTGTTGAAATGTGAGCCGCTCAAATGTGAATACTCAAATGTGTTGAAATGTGAGCCGCTCAAATGTGAATACTCAAATGTGTTGAAATGTGAGCCGCCCAAATGTGAATACTCAAATGTGTTGAAATGTGAGCCGCTCAAATGTGAATACTCAAATGTGAATACTCAAATGTGTTGAAATGTGAGCCGCTCAAATGTGAATACTCAAATGTGAATACTCAAATGTGAATACTCAAATGTGTTGAAATGTGAGCCGCCCAAATGTGAATACTCAAATGTGTTGAAATGTGAGCCGCCCAAATGTGAATACTCAAATGTGTTGAAATGTGAGCCGCTCAAATGTGAATACTCAAATGTGTTGAAATGTGAGCCGCTCAAATGTGAATACTCAAATGTGAATACTCAAATGTGTTGAAATGTGAGCCGCTCAAATGTGAATACTCAAATGTGTTGAAATGTGAGCCGCTCAAATGTGAATACTCAAATGTGAATACTCAAATGTGTTGAAATGTGAGCCGCTCAAATGTGAATACTCAAATGTGTTGAAATGTGAGCCGCTCAAATGTGAATACTCAAATGTGAATACTCAAATGTGTTGAAATGTGAGCCGCTCAAATGTGAATACTCAAATGTGTTGAAATGTGAGCCGCTCAAATGTGAATACTCAAATGTGAATACTCAAATGTGTTGAAATGTGAGCCGCCCAAATGTGAATACTCAAATGTGTTGAAATGTGAGCCGCCCAAATGTGAATACTCAAATGTGTTGAAATGTGAGCCGCTCAAATGTGAATACTCAAATGTGAATACTCAAATGTGTTGAAATGTGAGCCGCTCAAATGTGAATACTCAAATGTGTTGAAATGTGAGCCGCTCAAATGTGAATACTCAAATGTGAATACTCAAATGTGTTGAAATGTGAGCCGCTCAAATGTGAATACTCAAATGTGTTGAAATGTGAGCCGCCCAAATGTGAATACTCAAATGTGTTGAAATGTGAGCCGCTCAAATGTGAATACTCAAATGTGTTGAAATGTGAGCCGCTCAAATGTGAATACTCAAATGTGTTGAAATGTGAGCCGCTCAAATGTGAATACTCAAATGTGTTGAAATGTGAGCCGCTCAAATGTGAATACTCAAATGTGAATACTCAAATGTGTTGAAATGTGAGCCGCTCAAATGTGAATACTCAAATGTGTTGAAATGTGAGCCGCTCAAATGTGAATACTCAAATGTGAATACTCAAATGTGTTGAAATGTGAGCCGCACAAATGTGAATACTCAAATGTGTTGAAATGTGAGCCGCTCAAATGTGAATACTCAAATGTGTTGAAATGTGAGCCGCTCAAATGTGAATACTCAAATGTGAATACTCAAATGTGAATACTCAAATGTGTTGAAATGTGAGCCGCCCAAATGTGAATACTCAAATGTGTTGAAATGTGAGCCAAATGTGAATACTCAAATGTGTTGAAATGTGAGCCGCTCAAATGTGAATACTCAAATGTGTTGAAATGTGAGCGCCAAATGTGAATACTCAAATGTGAATACTCAAATGTGAATACTCAAATGTGTTGAAATGTGAGCCGCTCAAATGTGAATACTCAAATGTGTTGAAATGTGAGCCGCTCAAATGTGTTAAATGTGACTCAAATGTGAATACTCAAATGTGTTGAAATGTGAGCCGCTCAAATGTGAATACTCAAATGTGTTGAAATGTGAGCTCAAATGTGTCTCAAATGTGAATACTCAAATGTGAATACTCAAATGTGTTGAAATGTGAGCCGCTCAAATGTGAATACTCAAATGTGAATACTCAAATGTGAATACTCAAATGTGTTGAAATGTGAGCCGCTCAAATGTGAATACTCAAATGTGTTGAAATGTGAGCCGCTCAAATGTGAATACTCAAATGTGTTGAAATGTGAGCCGCTCAAATGTGTTGAAATGTGAGCCGCTCAAATGTGAATACTCAAATGTGTTGAAATGTGAGCCGCTCAAATGTGAATACTCAAATGTGTTGAAATGTGAGCCGCTCAAATGTGAATACTCAAATGTGTTGAAATGTGAGCCGCTCAAATGTGAATACTCAAATGTGAATACTCAAATGTGAATACTCAAATGTGTTGAAATGTGAGCCGCTCAAATGTGAATACTCAAATGTGTTGAAATGTGAGCCGCCCAAATGTGAATACTCAAATGTGTTGAAATGTGAGCCGCTCAAATGTGAATACTCAAATGTGAATACTCAAATGTGTTGAAATGTGAGCCGCTCAAATGTGAATACTCAAATGTGAATACTCAAATGTGTTGAAATGTGAGCCGCTCAAATGTGAATACTCAAATGTGTTGAAATGTGAGCCGCCCAAATGTGAATACTCAAATGTGTTGAAATGTGAGCCGCTCAAATGTGAATACTCAAATGTGTTGAAATGTGAGCCGCTCAAATGTGAATACTCAAATGTGTTGAGTTTTGAGAGAGAAGTTTCTGATAGGAATAGTAACCTTAATCTTTCGCTTGGAACCTTAATCCTATCAAAAAACGTCTCTATCATAATCTTCTTTCTGAAGGAAAAGACTCAATATAGTCTCCACATTCAACAAAAGTCTTATTTCAATCAAAAACATTCAAAACGATCAAATTGAGTCCTTTTGCAGAGACCGACTTTCAGCATAAAAGAGTTTTGTTAACACATTGTTAGACTTCATAAAGACTTCATTTTCCTATGTCATTGATCCAACATCTCAACCCAGCCCGTCAATCCTCTGTTATTGGTAAAAGATCCTAATTATTCTATCTATGCTGGACAGCCAATCAAGCACTGCACTAAATTACTATTTGAACTTGTGCACAAAGTCATAACGCCAAATTCTTCCATTTCAAACGCGAATTAGAAATTGAAACTTGGCTCTCACAGAAGAGTCTAGTGACTTTGATTTGGGCACTCGGGCTTCGTAATTGAATCATATTTGTATAGCTCAATTACTTTTCTCAACCTCGGACTATATTTGCGAAATATTTTACCCTGATTTAGCGATTTGCCATCAAAATCCAACGCCTAAAATTCAAAAAAGTTACTTCTTCTCTTAACGTTACAGTTTACGACTTATGCATTCTACCTCCGTAACATTCAAATTTTAAGCATTTTTATGATCATATGATATGGCTAAGAATTTTTGCCGAGATATACGGTCAAAAATTCCGAAAAACAATTCTTCTCCACATTTTATTTATGTACTATGTTACTTTTAATTTATTTTTCACTCATACATTAATTTATTTTACCATTTTCATTCCAGGATCTCCACCAAGAATGGATCCTCAATCGCTTTTCCGAATGCTTTCCCAATCTCGGCTGCTGCAAACATGTCTCAGGAATGTCTCCATTTCTCGTCGTCACATGTGCGTGCTCAGCTCAATTCAACTCTCACGTCAGAGTCCGATAATCAGCTTAATACAAGAAGAGATGAAAATCCGACGTTTTTCATCGTTTAGAGAACATCCGACGGAGTTTTCTTCAAAAAAGTCCAATGTGAGTGTTTGACATAAAGTGGTATTCGAGATTGTTATTAGAAACGTTCCAAATTATTTATTATTAGAAACTTGAGAAACATTCAAAAAACACTAAAGAGGAAACATTCTTTAAAAATCATTTGAAGAATCATAAGAACATTTGAATTATGCGCATTATATGTTATTTTTTAGAGAGATCCAAATGCCATTCGCAGACATTCCAATGAATACATTTTCTCCCCCAACCGGCGCCACGATCCCAATCGAACCATTTTCATTGGCGGCATGACGAAATTCACCACGGTGCAATCGCTTTATAACTATTTTCTTCCATTCGGGACCATCACTGGATGCAGATTGGCACGAGATAAACTGAATGGGATATCGATGGGATATGGATTTGTGGAATTTGAGGAAGTTGGGGAGGTTTGTATTTTTAAATTGGATATTCTAAACTGTCAAAGAGCATGTTTTCAGGCCGAAAGCGCCTGCGAGTCTCAACCTCACGTCATCGACAGTCAAGAAGTTAGCGTAAGACTTGTAAGTCACAAAGAATTGGCCCAAAAATTCAAACTCTTTGTCGGTGGACTCTCAAAGGAAACTTCTGCGGAAACAATGCGTGAATATTTTTCAAAATTTGGCGATGTTGTTGAATGTTATATTCCTCGAAATGTAGACAATTCCTCGCGGGGATTTGGTTACGTCACTCTTAAGTCTCAGGAAGCGGTTGGCTTTATTAATATAACAACAGTATTATTTCAAGAATTTAGATCAATAATGCCCTCAATTCGGCACCTCACTGCATCGATAATAAAGAGGTTGGTGTAGAGCAAACACATGTACGCCAAAGGGAATTCACTATAATTGTCAAAAAATTGTCTCCAAACACAACCAATGAATCACTTCGAGCATTTTATTCGAGGTTAGTTACGGATCCTTATAATAAGTTAGTGGAAGAATTCCTGAGTGTGTCCGCGGACGGACACACACAGGAATTTTTCTCTGTCCGTCCCCTATTTTTGAGTGTTTTATTTTTCCTGTCCGTAACGGTTTCATGAGGGAGTGCTTTTTATCCAGTGCTTATTTTTCCTGTCCGGATTCTATATAGTGCTTAATTTTCGTGTCAATCACGGTTTCAAACTCAGATTGAGTTAGAAACGTGTCAGAAACGGTTTCATTTGGCAGTGCATGACTGTGCTTGCTGACTGTGCTTGCAGACTGAGTCTCAGACTGAGGCAAACTCAGACTAAGTCTGAGTTTGCGAGTCACCGCAGGAGGCGAGCCAGTCCTTTTTTGTTCCAAATGTCAACAGGCGAGCCAGTCCTGTGAATTTTATTTGTAAGATTGAATGAAAATTGAAACCTGAACTTTGAAAATTCCCTGAATTTTCCAAACTTAGCCAAACTTAGACTGAGCCAAAGTCAGACTGAGACTGAGTTTGCGAGCCACCGCAGGTGGCCAGCCAATCCTGTGGTCGGGTGCGGAGCGCCCGACCTTCCCCTTGGAATGTGAGTGAAGTTAAGGCATACTGATATAGACTCCCCGCGCGTTAGCGCGCTAGCTTAGCAGTATTTTAACGCTGTCAGTTTAAAAAATAAAACAATTGACAATTTACTACCCATTTGTTAACTTACAGATTCGGTCGATTAACGCAATGCAACATTAAATTTGATCGCCAAACGGGACAGTCACGTGGATTTGGATATGTGGCATTTAGTTCATTGAAAGAAGTAAGGATTATATTTTCGAAATTATAATTGCTAAGGACTATGTCTTTTGCAGGAAAAAATCCTATGAATTTCGAAAATCCATTTTTTTGGGCCGACAAGCTAAAAATTCGATTTTTCGAAATTCATAGGATTTTTTCCTGCAAATGGCGATTTTAGGCCAGCTTTTTGCGCTGATTCCAAATCTGTCATTGGTTTTTCAATATCGGCCGAAAAAACGCCATTTTTGGCAATTTTTGACTAAAAAAGGCATATTGGCAGAACGCCAAAAACATTTATTTTGGTTGTATGTCCCGAATTTTGGGAAGGTCATTCTTACCAGTGCTTATTTTTCTCCGTCCCGAATTTTTTCTCTATCCAAAATTTTTGTTCCAAATGTCAACAGGCGGGCAAATCCTGTGGTCGAGCGCGGAGCGCCCTACCTTCCCCCTTGGAATGTGAGTGAAGTTAGAACATATAGGTAAGCATATAGACAAAATGTTTAATCGGACTCCCGTAGGGAGTCCCAAAGCGCTTTCTTTGTTTTTCGTTTTAAATAAATCGATGTCAATATTGTATGTATCATGCAGATACAAATGCAAAAAATTAGTGTTAATATTGTATGTCTCATGTAACCACATTTTATTTTGCAGCTGAACTCCGCTATAAATGTCAACCCCACTCGTCACCTCACTGCATCGATAATAAGAATGTCAATGTCAGTCTAGCAGGACCACGTCAAAGGGAATTCACTATAATTGTCCAAAAATTGTCTCCAAACACAACCAATGAATCACTTCGCGCATTTTATTCGAGGTTGGTTAAGGATTTAGCAGTTAGTTCATAGAGTTAACAGTTTTTGACATGTCAGTTTATAAAATAAAAAATTACCTAATAAAACTTACTTGGTAATTTTCAGATTCGGGGAACTAACGCAATGCAATATTAAATTTGATCGCCAAACGGGACAGTCACGTGGATTTGTGTCATTTTGTTCACAGAAAGAAGTAAGGATTATATTTTAGAAATTATAATTGCTAAGGCCCATATATTTCTATGAGCTGCTTTTTATCAGACCTTTTTAACTGAAAAGCATCTTACATAGAATTCGTGATATTTAGTTGAAAATAAGTATGAATTACGAATTTTAAGTTTAAAATTTTGCAGCGTTTTCATTTCTCGAATTTTATTTTTTACTTTACAAAATTACAACTTACGATAAAAGTTTACTGTAAACGACAAAATACATTCCAAAAAATCAGTGTCAATATTGTATGTCTCATGTAACCACATTTTATTTTGCAGCTGAACTCCGCTATAAAAGTCAACCCTCACATTATCGATGGCGCTGAAGTGAAGCTTGAATATGTGACGAGTGAATTTGACATGATTGTTACGAGTTTAACTATGAATATCACGGAAAAGGCGCTGAGAGATCACTTTTCACGCTATGGAAAACTTCGGAGATGCGAAATATTGGAGAGCTTGCCAGGTGTCAGAACGGGATTTGTGGGATTTTGGTCGGAAAAAGAAGTAAGTTGTTTATGGGTTATGCTTCGTGTACGTTTCTACCTTTTTCACCCAAAATGTAATTCTTACCAATGCTTATCTGAACTTTCAGATGAGCCAGTCCAATGGTCGGGTGCAGAACGCCCGACCCTCCCCCTTGGAATGTGAGGGAACATAGGCATACATGTATACAAATTGTTTAACTGGACTCCCGTAGGGAGTCCCATGCCGCTAATAGCGCAGTAATAAGAATGAGTTTGTATGTTGTAATAGATTACAATTGTTGCACTTTTCCTTAGTCGTTTTTCATATATAGAAATTTTTTTATAACTACACCGCTTCTTTGAGGTAGGCCAAATTCTAAATTTATACCTTTCTCTTTCAGGTTCTGCAAGCTTTGGCCGATCGTCCGCACACGATTAACGGAAAAAGAGTGAACTGTTATCAAAAAGACCAGAGTTTCACTGCTTACATTGGCAATCTCCCACTCGATGCAACCGATGATTCACTTTTTGAAACATTCTCCAAATATGGCAAGCTTGTGCATTGGGAAGTGAAACGAGATCACAACACAAATGGTTCACTCGGCTATGGATTTGTTTCATTCGAAAAAGCGGAGGAGGTAAAAAGCGTATTGAATACTTTGACTTGTGATATTATCAAATTCTTTGCTAACATCTTAAATTTCAGGTTGTCCAAGCAGCCAATGGCGGACCACACATTTTGCACGGGAGAACCTTGAGAGTGGAGCCCGTCAAAAAACTAACTTTGTCTAAAAAATCATTTAAATAGGCGCTTGAATGTTTTCTGTTATATTATCTGTTGCATTAATAGATTTGTTGTGTCTGTTTTTCATATAAAGAAAAAATTATAATGCTTCTGAGGAAAACTGAGCAAGCCTTAATAAACCTTGATAATGGAGCCAGACAATTGATCTCCTGTAAACGGGCGAATATAAGACATTTTCCGAGGCTGTGAACATCCAAATCAATACTGACTCATCACCGAAGGAAATTATTCTTGAACAAAATGTCCTGTTCAAATGACCTGACAACTTTCTGTAAAATTTGGGGAATTTTGCAGTAATATACCATTTTTTGCACAAAAATCCATTGTATCAACCCATTTATCCATGTCATTCATCCCGTCAAGCCATACCCAATAGCCTGAAAGGGGTACTTTGTCTTCGCTGTAGAATAACACTGTAGGAGAAGAGTATGTTTTCCATTTCATTTGCAGCACAAAGATCTGGGATCTGTACCACTAACGTGAGAATATGAGAATTTGAGAATTTTCTCTGAGAATGTTGTGTTCGAATGTTAACATTTGACACTCAAATGTGTTTGAATGTTAACATTTGACACTCAAATGTGTTTGAATGTTAACATTTGACACTCAAATGTGTTTGAATGTTAACATTTGACACTCAAATGTGTTTGAATGTTAACATTTGACACTCAAATGTGTTTGAATGTTAATATTTGACAATCAAATGTGTTTGAATGTTAACATTTGACACTCAAATGTGTTTGAATGTTAACATTTGACACTCAAATGTGTTTGAATGTTAACATTTGACACTCAAATGTGTTTGAATGTTAACATTTGACACTCAAATGTGTTTGAATGTTAACATTTGACACTCAAATGTGTTTGAATGTTAACATTTGACACTCAAATGTGTTTGAATGTTAATATTTGACAATCAAATGTGTTTGAATGTTAACATTTGACACTCAAATGTGTTTGAATGTTAACATTTGACACTCAAATGTGTTTGAATGTTAACATTTGACACTCAAATGTGTTTGAATGTTAACATTTGACACTCAAATGTGTTTGAATGTTAACATTTGACACTCAAATGTGTTTGAATATTAACATTTGATACTCAAATGTGTTTGAATGTTAACATTTGACACTCAAATGTGTTTGAATATTAACATTTGATACTCAAATGTGTTTGAATGTTAACATTTGACACTCAAATGTGTTTGAATATTAACATTTGATGCTCAAATGTGTTTGAATGTTAACATTTGACAGTCAAATGTGTTTGAATGTTAACATTTGACACTCAAATGTGTTTGAATGTTAACATTTGACGCTCAAATGTGATTGAATGTTAACATTTGACACTCAAATGTGATTGAATGTTAACATTTGACGCTTAAATGTGATTGAATGTTAACATTTGACGCTTAAATGTGATTGAATGTTAACATTTGACACTCAAATGTGATTGAATGTTAACATTTGACGCTTAAATGTGATTGAATGTTAACATTTGACACTCAAATGTGATTGAATGTTAACATTTGACGCTTAAATGTGATTGAATGTTAACATTTGACACTCAAATGTGTTTGAATGTTAACATTTGACGCTCAAATGTGTTTGAATGTTAACATTTGATACTCAAATGTGTTTGAATGTTAACATTTGACAATCAAATGTGTGTGAATGTTAACATTTGACACTCAAATGTGTTTGAATGTTAACATTTGACACTCAAATGTGTTTGAATGTTAACATTTGACACTCAAATGTGTTTGAATGTTAACATTTGACACTCAAATGTGTTTGAATATTAACATTTGATACTCAAATGTGTTTGAATGTTAACATTTGACACTCAAATGTGTTTGAATATTAACATTTGATACTCAAATGTGTTTGAATGTTAACATTTGACACTCAAATGTGTTTGAATATTAACATTTGATGCTCAAATGTGTTTGAATGTTAACATTTGACACTCAAATGTGTTTGAATGTTAACATTTGACACTCAAATGTGTTTGAATGTTAACATTTGACGCTCAAATGTGATTGAATAGTATTTTGTTAATAATATTTTTAGTTTGTTACCTAATAATGAGATTGTTTTTGGGAGAAGTACGAAAGAGTGATGGAAAATGTTAATGATATTCTAACCGTTTCGACTCTAAACCTAGACGGATAGAATTAGCTTACTACTACGTTAGTCGAGTCTCATCAGTAGAAAATAAAAAAGTACAAAAGTTTTATCACCCTTAAGGGGAGAAAGAGAGAACCTACTGACACTCTACCCTTTTTGGGTGGCTAAAAGTGTCAGTTGAAATGTAAATTTACCTGTTTGTTCTTGGATCCACTTGCGATTTCGGTATCTTTGGCGCGGTACCACGGGATTGGCTTTCTTATTGTTGTCGCATTTACAAGGAGTTTCGGCGTGCTGTGCATCGATGTCGTTCATGATTTTATCGACTTCCATTGTCAGTTTGCTTGTCTGCGGAGATTTGCCTGTAAAATGATATGTAAATAAGATGGAAATAATAGGTAATATCAATGAATGTGTAATTTTTAAGAGGTTTTCTGCAATAATTTCCAATACAATGTTTAAGTGGCAATCAATTATGAACGAAATTGTTTGTGTTAGTCATCGAGTAGAGTTTTCACAAAACTTTTGTGTTGGATTTAGCATAGAAGACTCTTTATCCAAATTCGTGGTGAGACAGTTGTGTTTTGAAATTAGAGTACCGTGATGGGACGCAAATGCTTTGGAATGAGTAACAGTGAGTAAGATGAAAAGAAGGTCTTAATAAAAAGCAGGTTTTTATTAATAAAATCATTATTTTGTAGTTTGATAGTATGAATCAGGTGAAAGTTTTGCCCTGAAGCTATGAAGACATGATATAGTATCTTTATTTATATGGTTAATAAAGTCTTTTTTATTTCCTATGATACGGTTTATATTGTTTTTTAAGAATTTATCAGGGCAGCCATTTCGTTTGAAGGTTTCAAATAATAGTGTAAGGTTGTACATGAGTTTATCTACAGTATTATTTGTTTTACTGTATCTGATAACTTCCGTGATTAGTATGTTACTAATCATGTTTTTGGGAATGCAACATTTGACACTCAAATGTGTTTGAATGTTAACATTTGACGCTCAAATGTGATTGAATGTTAACATTTGACAGTCAAATGTGTTTGAATGTTAACATTTGACAGTCAAATGTGTTTGAATGTTAACATTTGACACTCAAATATGTTTTGAATGTTAACATTTGACACTCAAATGTGATTGAATGTTAACATTTGACACTCAAATGTGATTGAATGTTAACATTTGACACTCAAATGTGATTGAATGTTAACATTTGACACTCAAATGTGATTGAATGTTAACATTTGACGCTTAAATGTGATTGAATGTTAACATTTGACACTCAAATGTGTTTGAATGTTAACATTTGACAGTCAAATGTGTTTGAATGTTAACATTTGACAGTCAAATGTGTTTGAATGTTAACATTTGACACTCAAATGTGTTTGAATGTTAACATTTGACACTCAAATGTGTTTGAATGCTAACATTTGACACTCAAATGTGTTTGAATGTTAACATTTGACACTCAAATGTGTTTTAATGTTAACATTTGACACTCAAATATGTTTGAATGTTAACATTTGACAGTCAAATGTGTTTGAATGTTAACATTTGACAGTCAAATGTGTTTGAATGTTAACATTTGACACTCAAATGTGTTTGAATGTTAACATTTGACACTCAAATGTGTTTGAATGTTAACATTTGACACTCAAATGTGTTTGAATGTTAACATTTGACACTCAAATGTGTTTGAATGTTAACATTTGACACTCAAATGTGATTGAATGTTAACATTTGACACTCAAATGTGTTTGAATGTTAACATTTGACAGTCAAATGTGATTGAATGTTAACATTTGACACTCAAATGTGTTTGAATGTTAACATTTGACGCTCAAATGTGATTGAATGTTAACATTTGACAGTCAAATGTGTTTGAATGTTAACATTTGACAGTCAAATGTGTTTGAATGTTAACATTTGACACTCAAATGTGTTTGAATGTTAACATTTGACAGTCAAATGTGTTTGAATGTTAACATTTGACAGTCAAATGTGTTTGAATATTAACATTTGACACTCAAATATGTTTGAATGTTAACATTTGGCACTCAAATGTGTTTGAATGCTAACATTTGACACTCAAATGTGATTGAATGTTAACATTTGACACTCAAATGTGTTTGAATGTTAACATTTGACACTCAAATGTGTTTGAATGTTAACATTTGACACTCAAATGTGTTTGAATGCTAACATTTGACACTCAAATGTGTTTGAATGTTAACATTTGACACTCAAATGTGTTTGAATGTTAACATTTGACACTCAAATGTGTTTGAATGTTAACATTTGACACTCAAATGTGATTGAATGTTAACATTTGACAGTCAAATGTGTTTGAATGTTAACATTTGACAGTCAAATGTGTTTGAATGTTAACATTTGACACTCAAATGTGTTTGAATGTTAACATTTGACACTCAAATGTGTTTGAATGTTAACATTTGACACTCAAATGTGTTTGAATGTTAACATTTGACACTCAAATGTGTTTGAATGTTAACATTTGACACTCAAATGTGTTTGAATGTTAACATTTGACACTCAAATGTGTTTGAATGTTAACATTTGACACTCAAATGTGTTTGAATGTTAACATTTGACACTCAAATGTGTTTGAATGTTAACATTTGACACTCAAAATGTGTTTGAATGTTAACATTTGACACTCAAATGTGTTTGAATGTTAACATTTGACACTCAAATGTGTTTGAATGTTAACATTTGACACTCAAATGTGTTTGAATGTTAACATTTGACACTCAAATGTGTTTGAATGTTAACATTTGACACTCAAATGTGTTTGAATGTTAACATTTGACACTCAAATGTGTTTGAATGTTAACATTTGACACTCAAATGTGTTTGAATGTTAACATTTGACACTCAAATGTGTTTGAATGTTAACATTTGACACTCAAATGTGTTTGAATGTTAACATTTGACACTCAAATGTGTTTGAATGTTAACATTTGACACTCAAATGTGTTTGAATGTTAACATTTGACACTCAAATGTGTTTGAATGTTAACATTTGACACTCAAATGTGTTTGAATGTTAACATTTGACACTCAAATGTGTTTGAATGTTAACATTTGACACTCAAATGTGTTTGAATGTTAACATTTGACACTCAAATATGTTTGAATGTTAACATTTGACACTCAAATATGTTTGAATGTTAACATTTGACACTCAAATGTGTTTGAATGTTAACATTTGACACTCAAATGTGTTTGAATGTTAACATTTGACACTCAAATGTGTTTGAATGTTAACATTTGACACTCAAATGTGTTTGAATGTTAACATTTGACACTCAAATGTGTTTGAATGTTAACATTTGACACTCAAATATGTTTGAATGTTAACATTTGGCACTCAAATGTGTTTGAATGCTAACATTTGACACTCAAATGTGTTTGAATGTTAACATTTGACACTCAAATGTGTTTGAATGTTAACATTTGACACTCAAATGTGTTTGAATGTTAACATTTGACACTCAAATGTGTTTGAATGTTAACATTTGACACTCAAATGTGTTTGAATGTTAACATTTGACACTCAAATGTGTTTGAATGTTAACATTTGACACTCAAATGTGTTTGAATGTTAACTCTCAAATGTGTTTGAATGTTAACATTTGACACTCAAATGTGTTTGAATGTTAACATTTGACACTCAAATGTGTTTGAATGTTAACATTTGACACTCAAATGTGTTTGAATGTTAACATTTGACACTCAAATGTGTTTGAATGTTAACATTTGACACTCAAATGTGTTTGAATGTTAACATTTGACACTCAAATGTGTTTGAATGTTAACATTTGACACTCAAATGTGTTTGAATGTTAACATTTGACACTCAAATGTGTTTGAATGTTAACATTTGACACTCAAATGTGTTTGAATGTTAACATTTGACACTCAAATGTGTTTGAATGTTAACATTTGACACTCAAATGTGTTTGAATGTTAACATTTGCGTTTGAATGTTAACATTTGACACTCAAATGTGTTTGAATGTTAACATTTGACACTCAAATGTGTTTGAATGTTAACATTTGACACTCAAATGTGATTGAATGTTAACATTTGACACTCAAATTGTTTGAATGTTAACATTTGACACTCAAATGTGTTTGAATGTTAACATTTGACACTCAAATGTGTTTGAATGTTAACATTTGACACTCAAATGTGATTGAATGTTAACATTTGACACTCAAATGTGTTTGAATGTTAACATTTGACACTCAAATGTGTTTGAATGTTAACATTTGACACTCAAATGTGTTTGAATGTTAACATTTGACACTCAAATGTGTTTGAATGTTAACATTTGACACTCAAATGTGTTTGAATGTTAACATTTGACACTCAAATGTGTTTGAATGTTAACATTTGACACTCAAATGTGTTTGAATGTTAACATTTGACACTCAAATGTGTTTGAATGTTAACATTTGACACTCAAATGTGTTTGAATGTTAACATTTGACACTCAAATGTGTTTGAATGTTAACATTTGACACTCAAATGTGTTTGAATGTTAACATTTGACACTCAAATGTGTTTGAATGTTAACATTTGACACTCAAATGTGTTTGAATGCTAACATTTGACACTCAAATGTGTTTGAATGTTAACATTTGACACTCAAATGTGTTTTAATGTTAACATTTGACACTCAAATGTGTTTGAATGTTAACATTTGACACTCAAATGTGTTTGAATGTTAACATTTGACACTCAAATGTGTTTGAATGTTAACATTTGACACTCAAATGTGTTTGAATGTTAACATTTGGCACTCAAATGTGTTTGAATGTTAACATTTGACACTCAAATGTGTTTGAATGTTAACATTTGACACTCAAATGTGTTTAATGTTAACATTTGACACTCAAATGTGTTTGAATGTTAACATTTGCACTCAAATGTGTTTGAATGTTAACATTTGACACTCAAATGTGTTTGAATGTTAACATTTGACACTCAAATGTGTTTAAATTTGACACTCAAATGTGTTTGAATGTTAACATTTGACACTCAAATGTGTTTAATGTTAACATTTGACCCCCCCCCCCCCCCCCCCCCCCCCCCCCCCCCCCCCCCCCCCCCCCCCCCCCCCGGGGGGGGGGGGGGGGGGGGGGGGGGGGGGGGGGGGGGGGAGGGGGGGGGGGGGGGGGGGGGGGGGGGGGGGGGTTTAAATGTTAACATTTGACACTCAAATGTGTTTGAATGTTAACATTTGACACTCAAATGTGTTTGAATGTTAACATTTGACACTCAAATGTGTTTGAATGTTAACATTTGACACTCAAATGTGTTTGAATGTTAACATTTGACACTCAAATGTGTTTGAATGTTAACATTTGACACTCAAATGTGTTTGAATGTTAACATTTGACACTCAAATGTGTTTGAATGTTAACATTTGACACTCAAATGTGTTTGAATGTTAACATTTGACACTCAAATGTGTTTGAATGTTAACATTTGACACTCAAATGTGTTTGAATGTTAACATTTGACACTCAAATGTGTTTGAATGTTAACATTTGACACTCAAATGTGTTTGAATGTTAACATTTGACACTCAAATGTGTTTGAATGTTAACATTTGACACTCAAATGTGTTTGAATGTTAACATTTGACACTCAAATGTGTTTGAATGTTAACATTTGACACTCAAATGTGTTTGAATGTTAACATTTGACACTCAAATGTGTTTGAATGTTAACATTTGACACTCAAATGTGTTTGAATGTTAACATTTGACACTCAAATGTGTTTGAATGTTAACATTTGACACTCAAATGTGTTTGAATGTTAACATTTGACACTCAAATGTGTTTGAATGTTAACATTTGACACTCAAATGTGTTTGAATGTTAACATTTGACACTCAAATGTGTTTGAATGCTAACATTTGACACTCAAATGTGTTTGAATGTTAACATTTGACACTCAAATATGTTTGAATGTGTTGAGTTTAGAATTAACTCAACTGAAATACAATGGTTCTGGGGAACCAAGGGATAATCTACCGGGGACAAAGGCTTGGAGAAGTCAATAGTATAAGACCTCGGGGAAATTATGTTTATTACTGAAAATTTAAAGGCTTATATACAATTTCTATGCGGATGTAAAATCATAAAATTAATTAGTCTGTACTATTTTGGTTTGGGCTAAAACAATATAAACTAGTTAGGTGATGATATCGGTGATATCCTTGAAAAGGAGAAGGGAAATGTGCGCTATCCAAAAAAGTGAAAAGGATAACCGGAAGGTATTTGAGCGCGCATTTCCTTCCCTTTTTATGCGATCATAATCGCAACAGTCCCTAGGGGAGAGAGGTCAACAATACAGAGTTCTAGGCTAAATAAGAAGACAAATTTTTATTGAATTTATTTTTGATTTTGATGTGTTCTTGCTCTTTGATGTCTTCTTTGGCCGATCAGGATTGGTTCAGCGGTAAGCATCGAGAATGTCGAGTGTGCGTCTTGCCAAGCGGATCAGTTCTTGTGCCTTGTCTTCCGGGATGAATATTCCTCTTTGAGCTGGCATTGTGTGGTTCCTGTCTTGACTTGAGCGGCGTGGTTGATCGTGTCGGCTGGTTCTAGGAGTGTCTGGTCTGTGTTCCCTGTTTTGTCTTCGTTTGTGGTTGATTCCTGGAGAGTGTCTGCGCTGTCTTGATTGTCGCGGTTCTCTGGATTGGCTCTTTGATCTTGTGCGTCCTCTGGAGAGAAAATGATTGATGGCCTCTGGGCAAATTGATGATTGATGGTTCTTGGAACGGCTATTGTTTGATCGATTTGTTGTTTCCCTTGTAAGGTCCTGGCTGTGTTTGTGCGCCTCTTCGGATTCCTTGGGGATAAGATTATGGCATAGCGTTGGTGGTATTGAGCTGTTTGACTCGATCTGGTCATCTTGTATTTCGATCTCTGGAGTTGGCGTTCTTGGCGGATTGATTCGTGGCCGTTTGATGTCGATTGATGTTGGCATTGGTGTTGGACGGCGTCTGGGTCGATTAAGTGATTGAGCTGTTGATGGCTGCTCATCTTTGAGTGGCTTGATTACCACTGAGTTTAGAGTACGGCCGGCATTCTTTGTCGGCTTTGGAACTGTCTTTGTGTTTGTTCCTTCATTGGTTTTTGTAGTCGGCGAGTTGGGTTGCTGACTCGGTGGCATGAGATTTGTTGTTGTCCAATCGAGTTATGGACGAAGTTTAGCTGGAGCCTGAATTGAGAGTCCAATCGAGTTATGGACTGAGTGGCTTTGAGCTGGTTGTGGTTTGATACGCAGGTGCGTCTGGTGGCAGTTGTGTGTTTGCCTGGCTTTGAATGCGTTGAGATGTGGCAGATAGCAGTTGAGCTTGCCTGGTGAGAATATGAGCGTCGAGCTGAGTGAGCTCTAGCTGAGTGCCTGCCGCAAGGGGTCTTATGGCTAGCTGGACGTATTGCCAGCCGAATGAGTTGTGCCTGCCGCAAGGGGTCTTATGGCTAGAACGTTAGAGCTGCGTGCCGCAAGGGGCTTTGATTTGAATGCCTGCCGCCGGGGAACTTGTGGCTAGCTGCCGAAATAAGGCTAGATTTGTTTGAGTGCCTGCCGCCGGGGAACTTGTGGCTAGCTGCCGTAATAAGGCTAGCTTTGTTTGAGTGCCTGCCGCCGGGGAACTTGTGGCTAGCTGCCGAATAAGGCTAGCTTTGTTTGAATGCCTGCCGCCGGGGAACTTGTGGCTAGCTACCGTAATAAGGCTAGCTTTGTTTGAGTGCCTGCCGCCGGGGAACTTGTGGCTAGCTGCCGTAATAAGGCTAGCTTTGTTTGAGTGCCTGCCGCCGGGGAACTTGTGGCTAGCTGCCGAATAAGGCTAGCTCTTTTTTCTAACTGTAAGTTAGACCTTCCCTATGGAGGAAGGTTAGGGGTTTCGAGTGGTTACCTTAGCCCACTAGCCTTGAGCATCAAATGAATGAGGGGCTCAAAACTTGGGTGAACTAGGGTGACGGACCTCCACTTGTTGAGTTTAGAATTAACTCAACTGAAATACAATGGTTCTGGGGAACCAAGGGATAATCTACCGGGGGCAAAGGCTTGGAGAAGTCAATAGTATAAGACCTCGGGGAAATTATGTTTATTACTGAAAATTTAAAGGCTTATATACAATTTCTATGCGGATGTAAAATCATAAAATTAATTAGTCTGTACTATTTTGGTTTGGGCTAAAACAATATAAACTAGTTAGGTGATGATATCGGTGATATCCTTGAAAAGGAGAAGGGAAATGTGCGCTATCCAAAAAAGTGAAAAGGATAACCGGAAGGTATTTGAGCGCGCATTTCCTTCCCTTTTTATGCGATCATAATCGCAACAAATGTTAACATTTGGCACTCAAATGTGTTTGAATGCTAACATTTGACACTCAAATGTGTTTGAATGTTAACATTTGACACTCAAATGTGTTTGAATGTTAACATTTGACACTCAAATGTGTTTGAATGTTAACATTTGACACTCAAATGTGTTTGAATGTTAACATTTGTCAATCAATCCGTATCTCGTGTAGCCTTAATATAGGGGATATCTCAGCTCTATATCCAGGCCCGGCACCTGTATCTTTAACCACATATATCTCAGCTGAGTGGCCCACTCAGCAAAAACAGATAAGCGAACTTAAAAGGTCATTGAAAATCACCTTGAAAAGTCGGCTGAGTAAATTGTCAATGTTTTTGCGACTCAGGTTACTGTACCGTAAGAAACGAAAGACAACGAGTGGTTTGACGCGAGGTTGCTCGAGAAATTGATGCCAATATTGCTGCAAGAGATCAATCTCGTCTATATTGTAACCATGTGTGTTGTAATATGTTTCAACCTTTTGGTTGTAACGTAATTCGATTTCTTTCACCGAGTACAAAACTTGGTAGTCCTTGAACGAAAAACGAGCGTTGTACAAGCACAATTTTCGACACTGCAGAATGGTCGGCGAATTGAGAATCCGCTGGATGTCTTCGGCCACAATTCGATCATAACGGTGATTCCAAATGCTAATTCTGTAATCGCGCCAAAGGTATGCTATGGACTCCATTTCCGCGATATATTTTGGACTGTAGAAATTAGATATAAATACGTTTATGATCGTCTCTTTTATGCGGACAGTCGGGCCCAAATATGGAAGCATTTCGGCGAATGAATATTCTGCATTATGATTGTAATCGTCTCGATCGGGATGCCATCGCACACCGTTGTGGCACAAAAAATACGATCCTCCACGGATGTACAATTGGTCAAAAATGCGGTAGGGCTTTGAATGAAAATATCGATCGATGATGTTCTTCAGAGGGCAGCAGACGATCGAGAATCGTTCTAATTGGTCTCGATTCAAATAGCAAAGTACTTCGAAAGTGAATGGCGGCAATGGTTTTGAGTTTGACATTGTCAGGCTGGAGTAGAGAGAATAGTTCTGCAGAATAATTCAAACGTCTAAAAATGTGAGGAATAAATTTGAGTGACGAAATAATAAGAAAGCAAAGCAATAATCGATTGGCCACACCTCAATTTCGAAAATGGCAACGAACACTTTTCGCTTGATCTTATCTGCTTGCTGGCCGTTTCCAAATTGAGGTGTGGCCAATCGATTATTGCTTTGCGTATTTATTATTTCGTCACTCAAATTTATTCTTGACATTTTGGCTTGCTTGAGTTGACTCTTTTTGCAGTGTTGTAGTCGTAATAGTTTAATTATATCAGATTTGATAGCATTTCACTCAAGTCTCTCAGTTTCCCCTGAAGGCATCCCATTCAAATCTGTCAATGTCCAACTCAAAACCTTTACCGCCATTCACCTTCGATTTGCTCTGCTATTTGAATCGAGATCAATTGGAGCGATTTACGATCGCCTCTCGTCTTCTGAAGAATCTCATCGACCGATATTTTTCATCAAAACCGTACCGAATTTTTGATAATTTACACATTCGCGGAGGAACGTACGCTCTGGTCCACGATGTTGTGCATGTGCAGCCCTTTTTAGGTAATCAAATTGTAATTATCCCCCTATGTTAAGGGGCCACGGAACTGGTCTCCATATCTTCAAAATGTCCGAGTTCCGGGCGAGTGATAACTCAAAATGGCCTCCATAAAATTCTAAGAAGTTTGGTCCCAACCTTCCCCGGATCCGAGCGGCGCACAGAAAGTTACAGGTGCGCGAATTTCGGGATTTTGCACACGATTTCGGCGCCTGTGCCTCCATGGCCGAGTGCAATGGAACGCAGGCACCAGGCCGGCGATGAGGGTTCGGTTCAGCGCGGGTGAAATCGTTTTTTGACACGAGAATTTTTGCTCCCCGGGCGGTTTTTGGGTGCAGGGAATCCGAATCCGGAGTCAGAAAAATTCTAGGAGTACCCCCGGGGTGCGAAAAAAAATTTTTAAATTTTTTAAAATCTCTATATTTGGCGGCGAAGCCACGGGCACCCTTCTAGTAATCATTATTAAGGCAGAACTCTATATTTGGTCGAAGGTTTAAAGTTTGCTCAAAAATATAAAAGTGATTCATTGGTAAGTAAACCGAAAAAATATTTCAGCAATTCAAAAATGCGACATGAATAGTCCTTGGAAAAAGTCTTGGCGTGGCTTTTTATATTACCCATTCGCCGAAATGCGTCCGTATTTGTCTCCGAATGTCCGCATAAAATTCACCTGGATATACATAGCTGGAGATTCCATGTACAGTCCCGAGCATATCGAAGAAATGGAATCCATTGCATACCTTTGGCGCGATGGCGAAATTCGAATTGTGAATGATTCGGGATTTGGGTTCCGATTTGGTGCCGAAGACTTCCGGCCGATTCTCAATTCGCCGACCATCCTGAAGTGCCAAAGATTGTTCTTGTACAACGCACTCTTTCCGTTCAAGGATCACAGCGTTTTGTATAGTGTAAAAGTTATCTACCTACGTTATGACACATATATCCACGACAAACACGATATTGATCTATGGCAGCAATATTGGCAACAATTTCTCGAACAACCTGGCGTCAAGCCAGTCGTCGCTTTTGATGACTTATCTCTCAGAAAGATCGACAGTTTGCTCAAACGACTTTTCAAGGTAATCCGGAGAAGCTTTTCCTTTCACTTTTCTGGCAAATAATTTTTCACCTCGACAACAAACAGGACTTGGGCCTGTGGCGGTCCAAGCAGGTGATGTGATGCCTACATGGTTGTACTATGTCTAAAAAGTTCATTTCAAGTTTCACATTTTTTTATTTTTGTTAAAAATTTGATTCTTGAATCGAATCATGCATTCATTAAATTTTTAAGCTTTCACTTTCTACGTCCTATCTTCTGGAGGTGTATTTAATTTTTCAATTTTAGACCTTTTCCTCCGCCGTTTCGCCAAATCCATTCAAAATCGTGTTTTCTCAAATGGGCGGAACGTTGCCCGAATTCCGAGAAACGAACAACGCTTCGAGCGAGATTTTTGAATTGAAGGAAGGACTTCCGGCAGAAATTCAAAACCAGCATTTTCTGAGATCCAATTATACGCTAGAACGCTCTAATGTCTAAATTCAATTTGGACGGATATCAGTTTGCTTCAAAATAGTTTTAGAAACTATTTTTTTGAAATACGTTGTTTTTATTGTGATTGTGTTTTGGGTAAAACGGATTACTTTTATGGACCAACACTCTACTGACCAGCCGACGGTTAGGACAAGCCAGTAAAAAATCTAAGGCGAGTTCAGAATGCTGATTCGGGATTAACATTGCATGTCGAAAACGTGAAAATTGTCGTGACATTGTTAAGTCCCGTGAACACCTGTTTACGACTCTTCACTGACCTGTTTAAACTAAATTTTGTAATATGAACGAGAAAATCTTTGTGATTTCACAGTCTGCTGCACGCTCTTTATTCCATGGAAGTCAATCCTCTCAAAAGGCTGTGCAATATGAGAGGATTATGAGAAGGTTGGTCCCACCACGATCATGCAGTTTAGCCCGTTACAAGGGGGCTAGCTCAAATCTGATATTGCTAACCCCCTTCAAATACGATTTTAGATGGGGTCAGCAATATCAGTCAGGCTAAACTGCATGATCGTGGTGGGACCAACCTTCTCATAATCCTCTCATATTGCACAGCCTTTTGAGAGGATTGACTTCCATGCTTTATTCGCTTCCGAAATTAATCATAGCCATCATTTCTTTTCTGCATGTCGGAAAAGAAATGATTAGCGAATCATTGTTGGCTGGACAATAGCTTTTCGCTCAATATCAAACTTAAATATCGAATTTAACTCTCGTATTAAAGTTCACGAAAAAATCTCTTTGTCTGTTGTTTTGAAATTGTAAAGGGCCAATCGATTGAAAAATTGCTTTGTACTTTCCTTATTAATAACTTATGAATTATCCATGACTTGCTCAAATTTCACATTCGATGTTCTCTGATATTCGAATCGAGATCAATTGAAGCGAATCTCGATCGTCTTTTCAAGAATTTCGTCCAACGACATTTTCACTTTAAACTGTGTTGCATTTTTGATCGATTGTACCTTCCCTTTCAATGTTCTTGTGTCTAGTGTGAAACCGATTGTTGTTATTGACCAACACACTACTCAACACCAAAGCACACCTTTCTTTGCCAGCACTGAAATTTCGCTCGATATCACAAAAGCAATCAATCAGCAAAGAAACTATAAGTCTTACCTTGGCATGGCTTGGAGAAGCCAGTACAAAATCTCGGGAGTTTTCAATACTGGATTAATAGTGCAAGTCGAAAACATACAAATTGTTGTCACATTGTTAACTTGCGCACTTGTTTAACCCTTCCCAAGCTAAGGGTCAGAGAAACTAATCCCTTTACAGGCTTATTTAAAACAATGTAACACGAACGACTCTCAATTCATAATTTTTTTGTTTATCATGCAAATCATTGACGCCGATCTCTGCATCCGTTAGTGTTTTGGCGACAATGTTCGAGGATAAAAAAGAGGACTGAATTCCTTAATTTTGTCGATAATTTCTTTTCATCACTTGACTAAAATGGACAGTTATACTTTTATTAGTTCAGTTCTAAACTCTCAAAAGTGTTGGCTTCACCAAATTTTTTGTTCGCCTCTTTTTGTTCTTGCACTTTTCATTGGGCTGACTGTGCAGCGGTCTCATCTATCAGTCAGTCCAGCTGGCCCCAATATTCCCGTTGAGCCCATCAGGTGCTGTCGGTCGATATCAATAGCCATAATGATAATTTATTTATTGCATAATCTATCAAACCAACATGGCTGATGAACCGTAAAATGAGAATTCGATTTCTACGACATAAAAGTTCGAATATATAGAAATGTAATTCACTTTAGGCATAGCATAATAGAAGATAGGTATAAGCTAGAAAATAACAGAGAGCGTCGTATAGTGCTGATTTTCAGTGCTGAGCGGTATTGTTGTTCTCGGCTCCATCATTTCTCTGGTTTTGGTCTGGAGCGGCCGGGCGTTGGACCTCGGCATCTAAACACAGTTATTTTGTCAGTTTTAGACGCGTTAGAGTTTGCTTTCTTCGACAGCTCTACCAAAGTTCACGTAACGGTGAATGTTCATAAAAAGTGTACTTATATATAAACAGTGTACATATATATAAACAGTGTACATATATATACCTTTACAGCAAGGCCTATATAAGGCATACATACTAATCTCTTCAGCGGTAGGTAATGGCTAAAGGGATAGTGCTCAGGATTTTCGATAATAACTTTTTGATATACCTGTCATGAGTGTGCGCAGCCTTTCAGCTTCTTTAACGGCTTCCCTGAGCAGGGCTCTGTCAAACGCTGGGTGCATATTGGGTGCAAAATCTGAAATTAGATTTATAGTTATAATTTAAAGCTATCACTTCATTTTGGGAAAATGTGGGATTGGGTGAGTCCAGACTTTGGTCTAAGCGAACAAGTGTAAAAATTGCGATTTCAAAAAACGAAAGTAATTACTTTGAATTGTATAAACAATGGTAATACCGCGCTGAAAAAAACTCTGAATATTTAATGCAAAATGATGGGAAATAGATATTATCAACATATAATCCGATTCCTATCTTTAAACTATTTCCTATTAACACCGCGGTGAGACTTTCGAGGCAGCACACTACAAACAATTTTATTAGATATTACCAAACAACACAGTGACCCAAGGCTCTAACAATTGTCCTCTAAGTATTTCCAGACTACAAATGTTTTACGTAGGCAATAAAAACAAAGCGAGAGTGCAAAATAATTTATTGCAAAACAATAAATTTATTTGCGCAAAAGCGTACTTTGATTCTTCGGAAGTTGCCCAAGGAAAAGTCCAAGAAATACAGTGATGCCTTCTTTCTAATTAGGTATATATTTAGAAAGTGAAAGCTTTTCTATATTTGGCGAGATTAATACAGACGAGATGATGAATTTTTGCAAGACATTTATAATTATTGGAAACTTTAGACATAAATCCGTGGAGCGAGAAGGGGTTTAGGGAAGACACAGCTTTGGTGATTAGACTGTCAGGGGTAAAAGGGGTATGTCTCTGGTCACAAATTTGACATATAACGAGCTGTTCTATGTACGTGAATAATGTAACCAAAAAATCGTTGACGAAATTTTTCAATATCATTTCATCACACAACAAACAATGTACTATTATGCTAGAGTAACTAACAATCATTCTTCCAAGTATTTTCGACTCCGGCTGCTGGTCTAATTAGTAAACAGTAAGTAAACAAAGCAGTGCAGTTGAGAAAAAATTGTGTATGTAGTAATGTCAGCACAAACGCACTAATCCTTCTTTCTCAAAATACCCTTTGGCCATGTGAGCTACGTTCGTATGATTACGTGCATATGCCGATAGTCAATAGGAGGTGGTGTTTATGAGAAGTGGGTGCCTAAAGAAAGGTGCGAATAAACAGGCATATAGTCTGTGCCCGTTCAGGAATACGCAAACTATGCTTCCGTAAGAACGGAATCCGCGTTTAAGGGAACACGAAACTTTCCTTTTAAGGAAAGTATACATAGGTGCACTTTTCGTTTTACAATTTCAATATATAGCGAGCTTTCGATAACTGTAAACGCACCAGACAGAAAATGCACTGTTACTCATAAAATCAAAGGGTGACTCATAAAATCTCTTTCAAATGATTTCCAAACTACAAATATTTTTTGATTTGCAAAGTCTAGAGCGGTTGCGCGTGAAAACGTGACAAAGTAAAATGTGTGGAACTTTGTACATTCACGCCGCAATTTATGCAGATAATCCTTTGGAGGGTATGATTATGGGAAGTGGAGGCCTAAGCCGACGGAAAAGTATGACTAAGCACCAATAATAATTTGGAAAAGCGAATTCGTTTGTTTCTATCGTTTTTACAGATTTTTATACGTTTTTATAGACTGGATACCTATCCCCTGGAACCAGGTGTACTCTAATATTTGTACCAATGTTTGATATATTTGGTACAAGACTACACTGAAATTACTTTAAGACACCAAGCGCTCATTTTATATAAATTTACGAGTTGAAACATCTGATGAAATATCCAGGATTCTTTGGTGGGATCTCGCTTTAAGCGATACGAAATGAAAATATACTTTCATATTAAGAACTATTTTTAAGCATGGACAATTATTTATTACCTGACGAATATTTAAGAGACTGCCGGCACTAATTACTAAAGGCTTAGAAAAGATGTGATAATCCCGGGAATACTCACGCAGTAATCTTTTGTCAACTCCTAAATTAACCCTGCGGACGAATTTGTTCGTGACATGGAACATGAACTATAATCGGTTCAAGTTTATAGCGGATCAGCGAAATTAATCACAATTCCACATTTGATTCACATTCAAACAATTCCACATTTGATTCACATTCAAACAATTCCACATTTGATTCACATTCAAACAATTCCACATTTGATTCACATTCAAACAATTCCACATTTGATTCACATTCAAACAATTCCACATTTGATTCACATTCAAACAATTCCACATTTGATTCACATTCAAACAATTCCACATTTGATTCACATTCAAACAATTCCACATTTGATTCACATTCAAACAATTCCACATTTGATTCACATTCAAACAATTCCACATTTGATTCACATTCAAACAATTCCACATTTGATTCACATTCAAACAATTCCACATTTGATTCACATTCAAACAATTCCACATTTGATTCACATTCAAACAATTCCACATTTGATTCACATTCAAACAATTCCACATTTGATTCACATTCAAACAATTCCACATTTGATTCACATTCAAACAATTCCACATTTGATTCACATTCAAACAATTCCACATTTGATTCACATTCAAACAATTCCACATTTGATTCACATTCAAACAATTCCACATTTGATTCACATTCAAACAATTCCACATTTGATTCACATTCAAACAATTCCACATTTGATTCACATTCAAACAATTCCACATTTGATTCACATTCAAACAATTCCACATTTGATTCACATTCAAACAATTCCACATTTGATTCACATTCAAACAATTTTAAATTTAAGAAAATGCCAGCACTTATTAATAAACACTCTTAAAAGTTGTTTAGCAGGTGGGCAAGAAAGTTAAATGTTTGAATGAAAGTGAAATCTGAGAGGAGCACTTAGAGACGGCTAGCGGTAATTAGTAAGCACTTAGGAATGTTGTGTGTGCGGCAATTCTAATAGCGCGCTTTAATACAACTATCTGCTAATAAATTAATCATGAGTCTTCTGTATTATTAATCGAGAAAGCTAAACGACTTTTAGCCGCCTTTGATTTGTCTCCGAGTAGTATCGAAATAATAACTTAACTTAAGAGTAGATCGATATCAGGATTGTTTTGGGATTAGCCTTATCCCCTGGCGAAAGTTTTCAGAACGCCTATAATTCAGCTATGTAAACGATTTTCTCTTGATGAGATTTGAGGGAACGCCGCTACCTATTAGTAAGAACCAACAACTGTGTTTGTAGTAGAGGAAATGTGTTCGCGCATTCATCCGAGCAGCACTTCTTTTATCTGCTAGGAATAGCCTTTGGCCAAGTGTAGTGTGTGTGCGTGTCATATGCGGACATGCAAACCTGTGATTAACATTTGGAGGCAGTAATAATGGGAAGTGGCCTGAGGAGAAGTACGACTAATCTCTAGTTCGTTTTTGCTGGAAAGGTATGTTTAGAAAGTGAAAGTCTTCTATATTAGCCGAAATTAAAGGGAAGGATTTAAAGGATTATAAGAGAGAAATAAACTCACGCTGCTGGCCATTGTGTTTTGCGAGTTGCAAGGCTTGGAAATGTTTGGGAAGAAGTTGGAGAAATTAGAGGCCCCGCAAAAAGGCCCAATGGGGAACAATTTTCGGATAATCGGCATTTTCGATAAACGGCACTTTGATAATCGGCACAAATTTGGCGAAAAAAGTGTGCCGATCATCGAGGTATGACTGTACGTGATACCCGAGTTTAATTTTTGGCGGCTTGAAGAAAATTTCGGAGATCTTCTGGAATTAGAATAAGCATTAGGTTTAGTTTTATTTTTTCCCCGAGTACCAACCTTCCCTAACGACAAAAAATTTTGGTCACGTGACCTATGTACTACGACTCATAAATTCAAAAAACTTCAATCTCGCGAAAATTTTTTTATCATTTCTCCCAGGAAGTTCACTAAACTGAACAACTTTTCCTGAGTACCACCAGTGACGCAGCTTGGGCATTTTTGACCCCCGGGGAATTTTCAAATTCAAAAAACTTCAATCTCGCGAAAATTTTTTTATCATTTCTCCCAGGAAGTTCACTAAACTGAACAACTTTTCCTGAGTACCACCAGTGACGCAGCTTGGGCATTTTTGACCCCCGGGGAATTTTCAAAAACAAAAGGGGGCACCCTTTTGTTTTTTTGTGAATTTATTTTTGAGGCATTCTTAGGGGTGCTTGTTCCAAAAGCTGACCCCCGGGGAATTCCCCTATTTCCCCATATGAAGCTGCGGCCCTGAGTACCACCCCTGAGTAACCACAAAGAAATTTGGGTCACGTGATGTCATGTAAGGTGACATGACTCATCATTTTCAAAAAACTCCAATCCCGCGGGGATGAAAAAAACTGTCGATAGTAAACCTACCCTAAAAATGCCCAAGTCACATTCCCTCCTCGCCTCTAAAAAACCCGAAGTCGCGCGTGACAACCTCACAGAGACAGAGAGCCTCCGCGCCAATGGGATAAGGGCGTTGACCGTCGATGAAAAAGTTAAACGACGTATAAGTTGGTCCAGGATTACTGACGAATGCTTTCTTCTTAAATCACAATTAAAGAACAAAGGATTGTTTAGTTTGCCGGAGAATTATAATTCTTTCGCTGTGTGAAAACACAGATATCACAAATTTATTCATGGAACAGATAATAAAATGGCGTAGATAAGAGTTCCGCGTAGGCAAATGGCGTGGCATACAGTTCAAATTAATTAAACTTAACTATTGAGCAAATTAAATGTTGAACATTTCTCGATGGAATAACAAGACAAAGCAACAAAATTTGACGAATATATCCACTTAAGCCTGATCTTAATCTTCAGGGTGAATTCTCGACTTTTAATTTTTAAATATTAAGACAATTTTTTCATTTTTGTATTTCTTTATTAATTGTATATTAAGACAATTTTTTCATTTTTGTATTTCTTTATTAATTGTATTTCTTCATTAATTGTATTTTTTCATTAATCCTAGATGAATACTTCACAGCCAAAGAGATCGAGAAAGTAAAATTTGGATGAAGAAGAACCGGCAACTGTGGTGCGAAATGAGGGAAACGTGGGTTTTTTAATTTTTTTACTGCTTCTATTGGGGCGTTTCAAAAGAAACCGAACTGCCAAAACATTTTGTCTATATCTTTGCGTACACGAAGCATAACCCATAAACAACTTACTTCTTTTTCCGACCAAAATCTTACAAATCCCGTTCTAACACCTGCACGTCGGCTCCTCTTGTTTCAAAAAGCGTGGCGGCCAATTTCAGCCAAAAATCAAATTTCCTCTTATGAAAGATTTTTTTTGCCAGAAAGCAACTCCAGGTGTTGCTCTATCATACCTGGTGAGTGAAAATATCAGGCTTCTTTTTTTTCGTCAATTTTTAGGGTCCCAAAGTGGGTATACTTTGCGTTTTTACAGCCAAAATATACCAAATTTGACACGCAAAAATTTGACTAAAAAAAAAGAAGCCTGACCTTTTCCAAAAAACCAGAGATTGTGCATGACTTCAATTTTTACTTTTTCATAAAATTTCTAGCCTGTGAGGTAATTTGCTTATAAAAGTGGTATTTTTTAGATTTTTTTGCCAAAAAATGGTCATTTTCGAGTATTTGTGAGATAATTTCAGAATTCTGGTGGATGGAATTCCCAGATTTCTGGGGTATACCGTTTTCGGGTGCGGGGATTCCGATTTTGACCTCAGATCGAGGGTGGTCCCGCCACGAAAGTTGGGAAAATTGCGTTTTTTGGCGTTTTTGGGCGAAAATTGTCACAAAATGGTGCCAGAAAATTCGTATTGATGGTATTTCATTTTACAGTTCCAAATTTTTAATCAATTGTGGTCCGGTAAACAAGAATATGTGGTTATTTTTAACAAAGTTCGGTATTTTCGCGAGAAAAAAATTGATTGACGGACCTGGGGTTCGAACTTGAGACCAAAAACGCTCAACAGATCGTCCGAAAATGGCTATTTTTGACGTGATATGAAAAAAATAATTGCAGATTCGGAATCAGCGCATCGAATTACCCGTAAAAACACTCATGGCAGAAAAATTTTCCACGTTTTCAAAAAATCGATTTTTTTCAAAATCCATGTGGTACCCCCTATGGTCAAAAATGGCGAAAAAATGAAATTTTTTCGGAATGTCAGCAAAATGTGTTTTTAGGGGTATTTTGATGCGCTGAATCCGAATCTGCAATTATTTTTAACGTAACGCATCAAAAATGGTCATTTTTGGGCCATTTTTGCCCCAAAAACAGAAAATGGGCAGAACGCCAAAAACCCCCCAACCGAATGCCAAAAATAATGCCAAATTCGGATTCCCCGTACCCGAATTAGGGTATGTACCAAAAATCTCGGGATTTTAACGACAAAAACATGCCTGTCACACTTTTTGAAACAAAATCATGCAAAAGGCGCCGACGTGCCTGGCAAGCTCTCCTTTATTTCGCATCTCCGAAGTTCTCCATAGCATGAAAAGTAATCATTCAGCGCCTTTTCCGTGATATTCTGAGATAATCTCGTAACAATCATGTCAAATTCATCTGTTACATATTCAAGCTTCACTCAATTCGTGTAATGATTACAGGAGATCAATTGTCTGGCTCCATTATCAAGGTTTATTAAGGCTTTTATGAGTTTATTAAGGTTAATAATCCATATCATTGTGCTGCAAATGAAAGGGAAAGCAGCCTCTTCCCTACAGTGATGTTCAAATAGCCTGGACATATCTTCGCTTCACATACTTGCGCCTTCGTTTTTATGAAAATGAAAGTCTCTGGCTCCGGAAACGGATGTAGCAGACCGGTTTTTATTAACTTTCCGTTGACAAAACGGTAAAATTCGTATTATAGCGAATCTTGAAGACAAAGTACCTCTTTCAGGCCGTAGGAAAAAAATAGATGGATTTTTTCCTAAAATTAAAAATTACGCACAAAAGCTTGCTCAGTTTTCCTCCGAAGCATTATAATTTTTTCTTTATATGAAAAACAGACACAACAAATCTATTAATGCAACAGATAATATAACAGGAAACTTCTAAGCGCCTATTTAATGGATCTTTTTAGACAAAGGTAGTTTTTTGCTGGGCTCCACTCTCAAGGTTCTCCCGTGCAAAATGTGTGGTCCGCCATTGGCTGCTTGGACAAGCTGAAATTTAAGATGTTAGCAAAGATGTTGATAATATCACAAGTCAAAGTATTCAATACGCTTTTTACCTCCTCCGCTTTTTCAAACGAAACAAATCCATAGCGGAGTGAACGATTTGTATTACGATCCCGTTTCACTTCCCAATGCACAATTTTGCCATATTTGGAGAATGTTTCAAAAAGCGAATCATCGGTTGCATCGAGTGGGAGATTGCCAACGTAAACAATAAAATCCCGGTCTTTTTGATACGAGTTAACCAATTAACATTTGAGTGTCAAATGTTAACATTCAAACACATTTGAGTGTCAAATGTTAACATTCAAACACATTTGAGTGTCAAATGTTAACATTCAAACACATTTGAGTGTCAAATGTTAACATTCAAACACATTTGAGTGTCAAATGTTAACATTCAAACACATTTGAGTGTCAAATGTTAACATTCAAACACATTTGAGTGTCAAATGTTAACATTCAAACACATTTGAGTGTCAAATGTTAACATTCAATCACATTTGAGTGTCAAATGTTAACATTCAAACACATTTGAGTGTCAAATGTTAACATTCAAACACATTTGAGTGTCAAATGTTAACATTCAAACACATTTGAGTGTCAAATGTTAACATTCAAACACATTTGAGTGTCAAATGTTAACATTCAATCACATTTGAGTGTCAAATGTTAACATTCAAACACATTTGAGTGTCAAATGTTAACATTCAATCACATTTGAGTGTCAAATGTTAACATTCAATCACATTTGAGTGTCAAATGTTAACATTCAAACACATTTGAGTGTCAAATGTTAACATTCAATCACATTTGAGTGTCTGGTGAATGGATTTTTGTGCAAAAAATGGTATATTACTGCAAAATTCCCCAAATTTTACAGAAAGTTGTCAGGTCATTTGAACAGGACATTTTGTTCAAGAATAATTTCCTTCGGTGATGAGTCAGTATTGATTTGGATGTTCACAGCCTCGGAAAATGTCTTATATTCGCCCGTTTACAGGAGATCAATTGTCTGGCTCCATTATCAAGGTTTATTAAGGCTTGCTCAGTTTTCCTCAGAAGCATTATAATTTTTTCTTTATATGAAAAACAGACACAACAAATCTATTAATGCAACAGATAATATAACAGAAAACATTCAAGCGCCTATTTAAATGATTTTTTAGACAAAGTTAGTTTTTTGACGGGCTCCACTCTCAAGGTTCTCCCGTGCAAAATGTGTGGTCCGCCATTGGCTGCTTGGACAACCTGAAATTTAAGATGTTAGCAAAGAATTTGATAATATCACAAGTCAAAGTATTCAATACGCTTTTTACCTCCTCCGCTTTTTCAAACGAAACAAATCCATAGCGGAGTGAACGATTTGTATTACGATCCCGTTTCACTTCCCAATGCACAAGCTTGCCATATTTGGAGAATGTTTCAAAAAGCGAATCATCGGTTGCATCGAGTGGGAGATTGCCAATGAAAACAGCGAATTTCTGGTCTTTTTGATAACAGTTCACTCTTTTTCCGTTAATCGTGTGCGGACGATCGGCCAAAGCTTGCAGAACCTGAAACAGAAAGGTATAAATTTAGAATTTGGCCTATCTCAAGGAAGCGATGTAGTTATAAAAAAATTTCTATATATGAAAAACGACTAAGGAAAAGTGCAACATTTGTAATCTATTACAACATACAAACTCATTCTTATTACTGCGCTATTAGCGGCATGGGACCAGGGCTGGGAACTTTGATCGCGGGTCCGATCCGGTCCCCAAAAAACCCGATATTTCCGATCCGATCCGAAATTTTTCACCAAATTTGGCTCTTTTTCAAAATTTTTCCCAAATCATCTAAGTTTGCTATTTATGCCCAAAAGTGGGTCAAATTTGCAATTTTTTGATAAAATATGCCAAAATTTATGTTTTTTATGAATTTGTACAATTGTACTACTATTACCTAATTTTAAAATAACAGGAATAAATAGCGCTTTTTTAAAAATTTTTCAATTTTTTGGCGAATTTCACATAAAAACCTTCAATTTTTGGCGTTTTAAGCTCAAAATCAGTACCGTTAGTTTCTAAAAACGACAATCACTGTCGAAAACCAATGGAGAAAGAACGAAAAAACAGCGCCGCAGGCGAAAATTTTTCAATTTTTCCCGGTTTGGTACAAAAATTATTCGATTTTTCGCGATTTTCATATAAAAATATTCAAAATTCTTGCAGGAGAAATGGTAACCAAATAGCACCGCAGGCGAAAATTTTGTAATTTTGGAATGGTGGTTCATTAAAATTTTCTAAAATTTTTCGCGGCCGCGCCCTATCGGGCACGGCCGGCGGGAATTTAAATTTGAATTCCCCGGCCGAGTGCATTCTTAGGGGTGCTTGGATCGGTTCAAAAAGGCCAAAAAAACCGATCCGATCCTCAAAAAACCCGATATTTCCGATCCGATCTCCCAGCCCTGCATGGGACTCCCTACGGGAGTCCAGTTAAACAATTTGTATACATGTATGCCTATGTTCCCTCACATTCCAAGGGGGAGGGTCGGGCGTTCTGCACCCGACCATTGGACTGGCTCATCTGAAAGTTCAGATAAGCATTGGTAAGAATTACATTTTGGGTGAAAAAGGTAGAAACGTACACGAAGCATAACCCATAAACAACTTACTTCTTTTTCCTTCCAAAATCCCACAAATCCCGTTCTGACACCTGGCAAACTTTCCAATATTTCGCATCTCCGAAGTTTTCCATAGCGTGAAAAGTGATCTCTCAGCGCCTTTTCCGTGATATTCGGAGATAATCTCGTAACAATCATGTCAAATTCATCTGTTACATATTCAAGCTTCACTTCAACGCCATCGATAATGTGCGGGTTGACATTTATAGCGGAGTTCAGCTGCAAAATAAAATGTGGTTACATGAGACATACAATATTGACACTGATTTTTTGGAATATATTTTGTCGTTTACAGTAAACTTTTATCGTAAGTTGTAATTTTGTAAAGTAAAAAAATAAAATTCGAGAAATGAAAACGCTGCAAAATTTTAAACTTAAAATTCGTAATTCATACTTATTCTCAACTAAATATCACGAATTCTATGTAAGATGCTTTTCAGTTAAAAAGGTCTGATAAAAAGCAGCTCATAGAAATATATGGTCCTTAGCAATTATAATTTCTAAAATATAATCCTTACTTCTTTCTGTGAACAAAATGACACATATCCAAATCCACGTGACTGTCCCGTTTGGCGATCAAATTTAATATTGCATTGCGTTAGTTCCCCGAATCTGAAAATTACCAAGTAAGTTTTATTAGGTAATTTTTTTATTTTATAAACTGACATGTCAAAAACTGTTAACTCTATGAACTAACTGCTAAATCCTTAACCAACCTCGAATAAAATGCGCGAAGTGATTCATTGGTTGTGTTTGGAGACAATTTTTGGACAATTATAGTGAATTCCCTTTGACGTGGTCCTGCTAGACTGACATTGACATTCTTATTATCGATGCAGTGAGGTGACGAATTGAGGGCATTATTAATCTAAATTCTTGAAATAAAATTTTGTTGTTATATTAGTAAACCCAACCGCTTCCTGAGACTTAAGAGTGACATAACCAAATCCCCGCGATCCATTCACTTCATTTCGAGGAATAGCGCACTGAACAATTTGGCCAAATTTTGAAAAATATTTGCGCAGCGTTTCCACAGAAGTTTCCTTTGAGAGTCCACCGACAAAGAGTTTGAATTTTTGGGCCAATTCTTTGTGACTTACAAGTCTTATGCCAACTACTTGATCGTCGATGACGTGAGGTTGAGACTCGCAGACACTTTCGGCCTGAAACATGCTCCTTGGGAAGTCTCTTTTTGAATATCTAATGTTAAAATTCCAAACCTGCTTGATCAACTCAAATTCCACGAATCCATATTCCATCGGTGTCCCAGTCAGTTTATTTCGTGCCAATCTGCATCCAGTGATGGTCCCGAATGGAAGAAAATAGTTATAAAGCGATTGCACCGTGGTGAATTTCGACATGCCGCCAACGAAAATGGTCCGATTGTCATCGTAGTGCCGGCTGGGTGAGAAAATGTATTCATTGGCATGTCTGCGAATGGCATTTGGATCACTCTAAAAAAATAGCATAATTCAACCGGTCAGTTTTTGTAAAGTACTCTTATTTATCAACCCTTAGGTAAATACATGTATATAGACCCATTCCGAAAGTATGTCTTAGTCTTCCAATAAAAGAAGTGAAAAATATCGCGCTCTACGCTGACTTAAATCTATATCAAAAACATTTTGAGTGGGAGAAAATGTATTCATCAGAAAAATTGTGGCTGGAAACAGCCGAATCTCTCTGAAGATAAAACGTCTGTTGTCGAAAATAAGTTTTAATAATATCTTTGACATTAATTTACAAAATCAATCTCAATCTACACATTTTCGTATAATAATTTTAATTAGTTTAATTTTTAGACTAAATATGGTACTCTTTTAGCATAAATAAACATTTGGTTATTTTTCATGGTTAAGTCGAAAAATTTACTCAAAAGAATAAGTGTGAATAGCATTCGGTGAATTTTTCTATACTATAATAAAATGGAATCTTAAATCAAAAGAGATGTTTTCTTATCCAGTTTTTAACCGAACTTCTTCCTATTCCAGGGAAGGAATTTTTTTGTTTTTTATTATCAGCAAAAGTAAGTATGCAGCTAACAAGGCAAGCCACTCTCGATCTACGCTAACTTGAATCAATATCAAAAAGATTTTTAACAACACAATAAATATGTATTCTATAAGAAAAACTTTATATCAATTCTTATTTTTCTGAATAATTTGGATTTGTAAAATTTCTAATAATCTTATAAAATCTAATTATTATAAAATCTAAAAAAAGAGATGTTTTCTTATCCAGTTTTTAACCGAACCGGTTGGGGGAGAAAATGTATTCATTGGAATGATTGCGAATGGCATTTGGATCTCTCTAAAAAATAACATATAATGCGCATAATTCAAATGTTCTTATGATTCTTCAAATGATTTTTTAGAGAATGTTTCATCTTTAGTGTTTTTTGATTGTTTCTCAAGTTTCTAATAATAAATAATTTGGAACGTTTCTAATAACACTCTCGAATACCATTTTATATCAAACACTCACATTGGACTTTTTTGAAGACATCCCCGTCGGAGGTTCTCCGAACGATGAAAAACATCGGATTTTTATCTCTTGTTGTATTAAGCTCGGAGTCCGACTTGAGAGTTGAGTTTGAGAGCTGAGCAGGCACGGATGACGACGAGAAATTGAGACATTCCGGAGACATGTTTGCAGCGGCCGAAATCGAGAAAGCATTCGAAAAAGCGATTGAGGATCCATACTTGCTGGAGGTCCTGGAATGAAAATGTTGAGTGTGAGATTGAAAAATATAGTAGAAATATTAGTGCAAAGTTAAGAAAAGATGTAGATGGTTGAAAAATTTTAATCGCTAAATCCGAGTAAAATCTTTCGCAAATATAGTCCGAGGTTGAGAAACGTAACTGAGTGCATAAATCAAAATCACTCACATTCTGTGAGAGCGAAGTTTCTTTTCCTAATTCGCGTTTGAAATTGAAGAATTTGGCGCTATGACTTTGTGCACAAATTCAAATAGCAATTTAGTGCAGCTAATGTTAACATTCAAACACATTTGAGTGTCAAATGTTAACATTCAAACACATTTGTGTGTCAAATGTTAACATTCAAACACATTTGTGTGTCAAATGTTAACATTCAAACACATTTGAGTGTCAAATGTTAACATTCAAACACATTTGAGTGTCAAATGTTAACATTCAAACACATTTGAGTGTCAAATGTTAACATTCAAACACATTTGAGTGTCAAATGTTAACATTCAAACACATTTGTGTGTCAAATGTTAACATTCAAACACATTTGAGTGTCAAATGTTAACATTCAAACACATTTGTGTGTCAAATGTTAACATTCAAACACATTTGAGTGTCAAATGTTAACATTCAAACACATTTGAGTGTCAAATGTTAACATTCAAACACATTTGTGTGTCAAATGTTAACATTCAAACACATTTGAGTGTCAAATGTTAACATTCAAACACATTTGTGTGTCAAATGTTAACATTCAAACACATTTGAGTGTCAAATGTTAACATTCAAACACATTTGTGTGTCAAATGTTAACATTCAAACACATTTGTGTGTCAAATGTTAACATTCAAACACATTTGAGTGTCAAATGTTAACATTCAAACACATTTGAGTGTCAAATGTTAACATTCAAACACATTTGAGTGTCAAATGTTAACATTCAAACACATTTGTGTGTCAAATGTTAACATTCAAACACATTTGAGTGTCAAATGTTAACATTCAATCACATTTGAGTGTCAAATGTTAACATTCAAACACATTTGAGTGTCAAATGTTAACATTCAAACACATTTGAGTGTCAAATGTTAACATTCAAACACATTTGTGTGTCAAATGTTAACATTCAAACACATTTGAGTGTCAAATGTTATCATGTCAATCCTTAACCAACCTCGAATAAAATGTGTGAAGTGATTCATTGGTTGTGTTTGGAGACAATTTTTGGACAATTATAGTGAATTCCCTTTGGCGTACAGGTGTTTGCTCTACACCAACCTCTTTATTATCGATGCAGTGAGGTGCCGAATTGAGGGCATTATTGATCTAAATTCTTGAAATAATACTGTTGTTATATTAATAAAGCCAACCGCTTCCTGAGACTTAAGAGTGACGTAACCAAATCCCCGCGAGGAATTGTCTACATTTCGAGGAATATAACATTCAACAACATCGCCAAATTTTGAAAAATATTTTCGCAGCGTTTCCACAGAAGTTTCCTTTGAGAGTCCACCGACAAAGAGGCTGAATTTTTGGCGCAATTCTTTACGACTTTCAAGTCTTACGTTAACTACTTGATTGTCGATGACATGGGGATGCGCGCAGGTACTTTCGGCCTGAAAACATCAGATTGATTATCAAAATTCGTTAAAATATTATTTTAAAATTCCAAACCTGCCCAACTGCCTCAAATTCGACAAATCCATATCTCTTCGATATCCCAGTCACTTTATCTCGTGCCAAACTGCATCCAGTGATTGTTCCGAATGGAAGAAAGTAGTTGTAAAGCGATTGCTCTGTGGTGAATTTGAGGGCTTATGAATTGAGGGCATTATTAATCTAAATTCTTGAAATAAAATTTTGTTGTTATATTAGTAAACCCAACCGCTTCCTGAGACTTAAGAGTGACATAACCAAATCCCCGCGATCCATTCACTTCATTTCGAGGAATAGCGCACTGAACAATTTGGCCGAATTTTGAAAAATATTTGCGCAGCGTTTCCACAGAAGTTTCCTTTGAGAGTCCACCGACAAAGAGTTTGAATTTTTGGGCCAATTCTTTGTGACTTACAAGTCTTATGCCAACTACTTGATTGTCGATGACGTGAGGTTGAGACTCGCAGACACTTTCGGCCTGAAACATGCTCCTTGGGAAGTCTCTTTTTGAATATCTAATGTTAAAATTCCAAACCTGCTGAACTGTCTCAAATTCCACGAATCCATATTCCATCGGTGTCCCAGTCAGTTTATTTCGTGCCAATCTGCATCCAGTGATGGTCCCGAATGGAAGAAAATAGTTATAAAGCGATTGCACCGTGGTGAATTTCGACATGCCGCCAACGAAAATGGTCCGATTGTCATCGTAGTGCCGGCTGGGTGAGAAAAGGTATTCATTGGCATGTCTGCGAATGGCATTTGGATCACTCTAAAAAAATAGCATAATTCAACCGGTCAGTTTTTGTAAAGTACTCTTATTTATCAACCCTTAGGTAAATACATGTATATAGACCCATTCCGAAAGTATGTCTTAGTCTTCCAATAAAAGAAGTGAAAAATATCGCGCTCTACGCTGACTTAAATCTATATCAAAAACATTTTGAGTGGGAGAAAATGTATTCATCAGAAAATTGTGGCTGGAAACAGCCGAATCTCTCTGAAGATAAAACGTCTGTTGTCGAAAATAAGTTTTAATAATATCTTTGACATTAATTTACAAAATCAATCTCAATCTACACATTTTCGTATAATAATTTTAATTAGTTTAATTTTTAGACTAAATATGGTACTCTTTTAGCACAAATAAACATTTGGTTATTTTTCATGGTTAAGTCGAAAAATTTACTCAAAAGAATAAGTGTGAATAGCATTCGGTGAATTTTTCTATACTATAATAAAATGGAATCTTAAATCAAAAGAGATGTTTTCTTATCCAGTTTTTAACCGAACTTCTTCCTATTCCAGGGAAGGAATTTTTTTGTTTTTTATTATCAGCAAAAGTAAGTATGCAGCTAACAAGGCAAGCCACTCTCGATCTACGCTAACTTGAATCAATATCAAAAAGATTTTTAACAACACAATAAATATGTATTCTATAAGAAAAACTTTATATCAATTCTTATTTTTCTGAATAATTTTGGATTTGTAAAATTTCTAATAATCATATAAAATCTGACTTCTCATCGACAAATTTTTAGACAATAAATTCAATCATAAAAAACTTCATACATTAGACTTCTTTGAAGGAAACTCTGCCGGAGGCTTAAGGTACGACGAAAAACGTCGCATTGTCATATCTTGGAGATATAAACGGCTGCTTGGAGCATGTCTAGTTGAGCTCGTGCTTGTGGTCTGACTTGAGAGTTGAGTTGAGCTGAGAAAGCACGAGAGACGACGAGAAATGGAGACATTCCTGAGACACGTTTGCAGCGGCCGAGATCGAGAAATCATTCGAAAAAGCGATTGAGGATCCATACTTGCTGGAGGTCCTGGAATGAAAATGTTGAGTGTGAGAATGAAAAATATAGTAGAAATATTATATTATTACTAGTCAAGTTGAAAGGGCGCGGCAAAGCCGCGCCCGTCGAATTCTCTTGTGTTTGGTATTAGTTATCATATTTTTCCATTTTTCAAATTTTCGATTTTTCAGTTTTCCATTTTCAATTTTCAGAATTTTTCAGTATTCTTCAGGATTCTTCGGGATTCTTTCGGTTTTTTCCGTTAGAATCTCTGGTGGTTTGGTATTAGTTATCATATTTTTGTCAGTTGTCCTCCCCAGGGTTGGCCGGTAGGGATCGGCAAAACGCAACGAATCCGGATCCGGCTGATTTCGGATCCAGATCCGGATCCGGATTCGGATTCGGTAAAGTTCTATTTATGGTCGACGAATCCGGATCCGAATCCGGATCCAGATCCGGATTCGGATCCGGATTCGTCCTCGAGTACCGAATCCGGATCGAATCCGAATCCGGATCTTTTCAAATTTAGCGCCAAATTTTTTCCGCCAAATTTGAACAATTATTATATATATCGCAATTAATTGTCAATTATTTATGTATTTTTGGCTTTTTATGCAAATTTTTGATCAAAAAATGATACATTTTTTTGCCAAAAAGTGGCATTTTTTGCAAAAAATTGGCTCAAATTGATCGAAAAGAAACCAAAATTGAACTACTGCCCACATTGGATTATATCGTCAGACAAAACTGCACATTTGTTAGCATTTGTTAAGATTAGCAAATATCGTTCAGCCTTTAGGAGGTTAAGTTAAATTCAAAGCTAAATGTTAAATGAAGTCATAAGGCAATCGCATTACTTTAGCAATTTTAAGTTTGAATTTTACAGATCCCACTATGGGACAGTGCAAAAAAGAGACACTTTTTTGGCAAAAGTGACATTTCTTGCAAAAAATCGACCAAAAATTTTCTCCGGCCGCCGCCACTGGCGGCGGCCGGAGAAAAATTTTAAAATCAATAGAGGGGACCCTTTTGTTTTTTGACGGAGAAAAAGACCGAATCCGAATCCGTCAGATCCGGATTCGACCTCATTTTTACCGAATCCGGATCCGAATCCGGATCCTGCCATCCGAATCGAATCCGAATCCGGATCCCGCCATCCGTAACGAATCCGAATCCGGATCCAAAATGGATCCGGATTCGGATCCGGATTCGGAAAGATTCGGATCCGGATCCGGATTCGCCGATCCCTATTGGCCGGTTGTCCACTCCAGGGTTAGCCGGTTGTCCTCCCCCGGGTTGGCCAGTTGTTCTCCCCAGGGTTGGCCAGTTGTTCTGTCTCGAATCATGGATTTGGTAACTTAAATCTCGAATCATGGATTTGGTAACTTAAATCTCGAATCATGGATTTGGTAACTTAAATCTCGAATCATGGATTTGGTAACTTAAATCTCGAATCATGGGTTTGGTAACTTAAATATCGAATCATGGGTTTGGTAACTTAAATCTCGAATCATGGATTTGGTAACTTAAATCTCGAATCATGGGTTTGGTAACTTAAATCTCGAATCATGGGTTTGGTAACTTAAATCTCGAATCATGGGTTTGGTAACTTAAATCTCGAATCATGGGTTTGGTAACTTAAATATCGAATCATGGGTTTGGTAACTTAAATCTCGAATCATGGGTTTGGTAACTTAAATCTCGAATCATGGGTTTGGTAACTTAAATCTCGAATCATGGGTTTGGTAACTTAAATCTCGAATCATGGGTTTGGTAACTTAAATCTCGAATCATGGGTTTGGTAACTTAAATCTCGAATCATGGATTTGGTAACTTAAATCTCGAATCATGGGTTTGGTAACTTAAATCTCGAATCATGGGTTTGGTAACTTAAATCTCGAATCATGGGTTTGGTAACTTAAATCTCGAATCATGGGTTTGGTAACTTAAATCTCGAATCATGGGTTTGGTAACTTAAATCTCGAATCATGGGTTTGGTAACTTAAATCTCGAATCATGGGTTTGGTAACTTAAATCTCGAATCATGGGTTTGGTAACTTAAATCTCGAATCATGGGTTTGGTAACTTAAATCTCGAATCATGGATTTGGTAACTTAAATCTCGAATCATGGGTTTGGTAACTTAAATCTCGAATCATGGGTTTGGTAACTTAAATCTCGAATCATGGGTTTGGTAACTTAAATCTCGAATCATGGGTTTGGTAACTTAAATCTCGAATCATGGGTTTGGTAACTTAAATCTCGAATCGGTCTCTGTCAACTTCAATCACAAATCATGGATTTGGTAACTTAAATATCGAATCATGGGTTTGGTAACTTAAATCTCGGATCATGGGTTTGGTAACTTAAATCTCGAATCATGGGTTTGGTAACTTAAATCTCGAATCGGTCTCTGTCAACTTCAATCACAAATCATGGGTTTGGTAACTTAAATATCGAATCAGGGCTTTGGTAACTAAAATCTCGAATCGGGGCTCTGTCAACTTCAATCACAAATCATGGATTTGGTAACTTAAATATCGAATCATGGATTTGGTAACTTAAATCTCGAATCATGGGTTTGGTAACTTAAATCTCGAATCGGTCTCTGTCAACTTCAATCACAAATCATGGATTTGGTAACTTAAATATCGAATCATGGGTTTGGTAACTTAAATCTCGGATCATGGGTTTGGTAACTTAAATCTCGAATCGGTCTCTGTCAACTTCAATCACAAATCATGGATTTGGTAACTTAAATATCGAATCATGGGTTTGGTAACTTAAATATCGAATCATGGGTTTGGTAACTTAAATCTCGAATCATGGGTTTGGTAACTTAAATCTCGAATCGGTCTCTGTCAACTTCAAACACAAATCAGGGAATTGGTAACTTAAATATCGAATCATGGGTTTGGTAACTTAAATCTCGAATCATGGGTTTGGTAACTTAAATCTCGAATCGGTCTCTGTCAACTTCAATCACAAATCATGGATTTGGTAACTTAAATCTCGAATCATGGGTTTGGTAACTTAAATCTCTAATCGGGGCTCTGTCAACTTCAGTCACAAATCAGGGATTTGGTAACTTAAATCTCGAATCAGGGCTTTGGTAACTAAAATCTCGAATCGGGGCTCTGTCAACTTCAATCACAAATCATGGATTTGGTAACTTAAATCTCGAATCATGGGTTTGGTAACTTAAATCTCTAATCGGGGCTCTGTCAACTTCAGTCACAAATCAGGGATTTGGTAACTTAAATCTCGAATCAGGGCTTTAGTAACTAAAATCTCGAATCGGGGCTCTGTCAACTTCAATCACAAATCATAGACGCTACTGTTCATAGCAGTAGCGTCTGACTCTAAATTGGCCCCTTCGACACAAAGTACGGATTCTATTTTACTATATTATTTTGCAGTTTTTTGCTTGAATACTTGAATGCTTGCTTGAAAGGCTTATATCTGACGATCCGTTCGTTAGATTTTGATGAGTGATAGCTCATTTTGTAGGTAATGATCTGTAGGTTTCCCGAAAATTGTCAGATTTGAAATTTGAAAATTTGAATTCGCGCCAAAATCGAAAAAATTTTTTAAAATTTCTTTTTATATTTATATCTTTATATATTTAATATCTTTTTTATATTTCTTTCTATTTAAAATTTCTTAAATCTCAAAAATCAAGGGTCAAAAATCCCGAATCTGAACCCATTTTCGGATTCAGCGTATCGAAATACCCCATTCCTGCAATTTTCAGCCTTTTCGGCGTTCAAGAGTCAAATTTTCAAAAAATGTACTTTTACGGATCATGGGTTTGGTAACTTAAATCTCTAATCGGGGCTCTGTCAACTTCAGTCACAAATCAGGGATTTGGTAACTTAAATCTCGAATCAGGGCTTTGGTAACTAAAATCTCGAATCGGGGCTCTGTCAACTTCAATCACAAATCATGGATTTGGTAACTTAAATCTCGAATCATGGGTTTGGTAACTTAAATCTCTAATCGGGGCTCTGTCAACTTCAGTCACAAATCAGGGATTTGGTAACTTAAATCTCGAATCATGGGTTTGGTAACTTAAATCTCGAATCATGGGTTTGGTAACTTAAATCTCGAATCATGGGTTTGGTAACTTAAATCTCTAATCGGGTCAAAAATCCAAAAACCGATTCCATTTTCGGATTCAGCGTATCGAAATACCCCATTCCTGCAATTTTCAGCTTTTTCGGCCTTCAAGAGTCAAATTTCCAAAAAATGGATTTTTCTGGAAAAAGCCACTTTTTGGGTCAAAAATCCCGAATCTGACCTTTAAAACGTCTTAGGATCACTTTTTCTTGCATTCCGAGAGTTTTTGGTTTTGGACCCCCCCCCCCCCCCCCCCCCCCCCCCCCCCCGGAGGGGGGGGTCGGACCCCCCCCCCCCCCCCCCTGGAAATCGAAATAAGCCCCCCCATGAATTTTTTAAATTTTTTTTCCCGATAATTTTTCACCCTGAATCCGAATCCGTCGTCACTTTTTTCCACCGCTTGACAGATCTTCAGATATAAGCGTTCCAGAGTCCACCTGCACATTATATATAGGACAATATTATACAAATATCTTTTAGCAAAATATCCTCAAATCGTCGCAAATCAACTCAAGTTAATTAACCTCTAAACAGAAACTAATTGCCTTATTTGGGCCACATTTGACACTCAAATGTGTTTGAATGTTAACATTTGACACTCAAATGTGTTTGAATGTTAACATTTGACACTCAAATGTGTTTGAATGTTAACATTTGACACTCAAATGTGTTTGAATGTTAACATTTGACACTCAAATGTGTTTGAATGTTAACATTTGACACTCAAATGTTAATTGGTTAACTCGTATCAAAAAGACCGGGATTTTATTGTTTACGTTGGCAATCTCCCACTCGATGCAACCGATGATTCGCTTTTTGAAACATTCTCCAAATATGGCAAAATTGTGCATTGGGAAGTGAAACGGGATCGTAATACAAATCGTTCACTCCGCTATGGATTTGTTTCGTTTGAAAAAGCGGAGGAGGTAAAAAGCGTATTGAATACTTTGACTTGTGATATTATCAACATCTTTGCTAACATCTTAAATTTCAGCTTGTCCAAGCAGCCAATGGCGGACCACACATTTTGCACGGGAGAACCTTGAGAGTGGAGCCCAGCAAAAAACTACCTTTGTCTAAAAAGATCCATTAAATAGGCGCTTAGAAGTTTCCTGTTATATTATCTGTTGCATTAATAGATTTGTTGTGTCTGTTTTTCATATAAAGAAAAAATTATAATGCTTCGGAGGAAAACTGAGCAAGCTTGATTGCCTTATTTGGGCCACATTTGACACTCAAATGTGTTTGAATGTTAACATTTGACACTCAAATGTGTTTGAATGTTAACATTTGACACTCAAATGTGTTTGAATGTTAACATTTGACACTCAAATGTGTTTGAATGTTAACATTTGACACTCAAATGTGTTTGAATGTTAACATTTGACACTCAAATGTGTTTGAATGTTAACATTTGACACTCAAATGTGATTGAATGTTAACATTTGACACTCAAATGTGATTGAATGTTAACATTTGACACTCAAATGTGTTTGAATGTTAACATTTGACACTCAAATGTGTTTGAATGTTAACATTTGACACTCAAATGTGATTGAATGTTAACATTTGACACTCAAATGTGATTGAATGTTAACATTTGACACTCAAATGTGTTTGAATGTTAACATTTGACACTCAAATGTGTTTGAATGTTAACATTTGACACTCAAATGTGATTGAATGTTAACATTTGACACTCAAATGTGTTTGAATGTTAACATTTGACACTCAAATGTGATTGAATGTTAACATTTGACACTCAAATGTGTTTGAATGTTAACATTTGACACTCAAATGTGTTTGAATGTTAACATTTGACACACAAATGTGTTTGAATGTTAACATTTGACTCTCAAATGTGTTTGAATGTTAACATTTGACAGCCGTGTGAGACCCTTATATGCCGAAGCGTAGGATTTTGATGATCTTTGGTATACCGGGTCCATTTGGGTCCCTGATAATGGGAAAAATATTATTTTTTTCAAAACCCCCAAAAATTCCAATTTTTGGGGGGTCAGAAGTCGGGATTTTTCCGAAAATCCATGATACCCCCCCTATGGTTTCGAAAATTTCAAAAAAATTTCGAAATTTTTAGATGTCTAAAAAACACTTTTTCTGGTCAATTTCGATGCGCTAAGCACGAATCTGAAGTTAGTTTTTTTGTTGAGTCTCAAAAAAATTTTTAAAAGGTCATTCTCGAATTTTTCGAGAGTGCACCTCGAGAAAAAAATCGCAAAAAATTTTTTTGGATCTAAAACACAAAAACTAATTACATATCCTTATTCAGCACAAAAAGTTGGCTATATAAGATCAATATCAGATTTGAGCTAGGAAGCCAAAAAATTGGCCAAAAATTACTCCAAAGTTGTTGTGCATTTTCGCAACGCTCGGAAACAATGGGGGTCACCATTTGCGTTGCGTTTTTGATAACACTCGGAAATGAAGGGTTAAATGTGTTTGAATGTTAACATTTTACAGTCTAATGTGATTGAAAAATCGGTCTTCTGAAGCGATTTTTATTAAGGGAGTGGTTGCTTTCTTGTACACTGTCTTCCAATTTTATGTATCTTTTCCAATTCAGCAATAATTTGTGTGATTCAGGATGACAACACGTCCATCATTTTCCAAAATGAGCATTTTATGGGCGCCGATCATCAAATTCAGCTGCATTTCGAACAATTTGCCAACAGATTGTTGGCAACCTGTGAAAAATTGGAAACCAAAGATCACTACTACTCAAGCATGCTCGGCAATCAGAATGACCTTTTGCAGAACATTATAAAGGGAGCACGAAAAAAAGTACTTTTTAGCACGAAAAAAGTACTATTTAGCACGAGGGGTTTTTGCACGAAAAAAGTACTTATTTGCATTTTGATTTTTTGCACGAAAAAAATATATTTTGCACGGAAAAAAGTATCACGCATTTTGCACCACGCCATACAACTGGAAACTGCCTACCATTCCGCATTTGAGGTGTGTTGTGGCACATAAGCGGCATGTAACGTATGAGCTGGGAAGCCAGCTGAGGCTTTATGTCAATTCTGCTCAAGAGCATTTTTGGGGAAGTAAAAATGAATGCTCGTTTTATTGAATGATATGTTTCATAAAATATAGGATTTTCAAGTTTCTGTATAAAATCTCTTTCTGTATTTCAGCGCAATTCTCTGTCTGTCCGTCCAAGTTGGTTCCGCGCCATCCAGATCAGATCCAGGGCCGGTGAACTGTCATTCAACCCCAACTTCATGCACGATCTCGACTCTTCATTTTCCTTCTTCCACTATAATCAAAATTTATAAATTTCCTTTTCACAATTACATTTTTCCTTTTACAAAAATTATTGTATGAGAAAATGCCATGAAAATATAAAAATGTGTGAGAAATCCGGAAACGTAGAATGGAGTGCTCGGAATTAATT